>PVJH01022592.1:0-12923 GCA_004026705.1 Nesogale talazaci
AGAATAAATTTAAGAACATATCTATAGGCCAAATACTATGGTAGCAAGTGGACCTTGGGCCCTCACCCTGGTGCTCCCTCAATGCAAGAACACTTTGTTCTATGAATCTGGTATTCCTCGAGGCTCACTGGCCCAACACGATCACTGAAGTTAAATGGGTGTGCAAGCAAATGTAGTGAAGAAAGCTGATGTACCCAGCCATCAAAGGATATATCTGGGGTCTTAAAAGCCTGAAGATAGACAATAGACCATTTACATGAGAAGAGACCACACCACACAGAAGAAGCACAACAGCCAGCGTGACCACATGGTGGTGAAAGGTCTAGGCAATAGACATCAAACGGGGGGCGCGGGAGGAGGGGAGGAAACAAAAATGTCACTGTGTACACACATCCCCAAGGTGTCCACTGAAGACATGTGGGAGCATGAATAAGAGTGGTGAAGAAAGCAGATGGGTCCAGCTATCAAAAGATATAGCAGCTGGGGTATTAAAGGCTTGAGCATAAACAAGCAACCATCTAGCTCAGGAGCAAAAAAACCCACCATAAAAGAAGCTCAGTTGCCTGTGCGATCATGAGGTGCTGAAACAATCATGTATCAGACATCAAAGAACAAAAATCAAAATCAATGGACCAATTGACTCCTGATATCACTGAAGACAAATGGACACAGAGGCAAACAGAGTAGAAGAAACGATGGTGCCCAGCCACCAAATGATTGAGTGTCTGGAGTCCCAAAGACTTGAAGATAATCAAGTTGCCATTCAGTGCAGAACAGCAAAGCCCACATGAAGGAAACATGACAGCATGTGTGATCAAGAGGGGCCGAAGGGAGCAGGTATTGAGTATCAAAGAACAAGAATCACATCATTACGAATGAAGAGGAGAGCAGGATGGGAACCTAAAACCCACTGGTGAGTAATTGGTAACCCCTTTACAGGGGAGTTACGGAGAAGACAGACCAGTCAAGGGGCAGCTGGGTAGTGATGATGCATACAAGTTTCCTTTAGTTCCTGAAGCCTTCCTCCCCCCCCCCCCCCCAACCATCATGGTCCCAACTCTACCTTACAAATCCAGATTGACTGGAGAAGGTACACTGGTGGGCAGGGGAGCTGGAGATATGGGGGAACCAGGATGGGTGAGCCCCTTCGGGCCAGTGGTTAGATTGGAGCTGCTGGAAGGGTGGAGAGAAGGTGGGGTAGAGAGACAGAACCAACTGTAAGGATATACACATAAGCTACTATTTGAAGGATGGGCATCAGGGGAGTGGGTTGGGGGAGAAGTCAGACAGTGTAAGATATGACAGAACAACAATAATTTATAAAGTATTGAGGGTTGGTAGGGAGGAGGGAGAAGGGGAAGAGGGGAAGGGTTGGAAAAGCCGTTACTAGGAGCTCAAGGGAAAAGGCAGATGATTGGAGAATGACAATAGCAGCAGACATGTGAAGGTGCCTGTTTATTTGTGTATTGTGAAAAACTATGTACAAGCCCCCAATAAAATAATTTAATAAAAAATAAATATATTTACCTATACATGTGCCTGAATTTAGACCTCTATTAATGCACTTTGCCTCCCAGTTCTTTCCTCTATTTCCTTTTACTTTTCTCGTCCCACAAACATGTTTAGCCTACATTTGGGTTTCAGTAATTTCTCTGTTACTTTGCTCTTGATAAATCCCTATGGGGCCTCTCACACCACCTTGTCACTGATTTTGGATCACTTGTTGTCCTCTAATCTCTGAGTTGGTCAACACCACTTCCTTTTCCCCACCTCTCCCATCTCCCGTGTCTCTCCAGAACCATTGGTCCCATTGTTTGCCCCGCCAGACTGTTCATTCAGCCTATCTTATCTAGATAGACTTGCAGACATAATAATATGTACAAAAAAAACCCATAAGATGAAGCAACCAGAGAAAATAAAATGATGATGACAACAAAAAAAACAAACGTCCAGAAAAAAAATCTTTAAACCTAAAAATAATAATAACAAAATAAAAACCTGTAAATAGTTCAAAGTCTGTTCATTGACCTACAGGAGTGTCCTTGGTTGAGTGCGATGAGGTGCACCACCTGAGGCCCAAAGTATATTGTTGGCACTCCTTTGGGAACTCCATGCTCTGTTTTACACCCTTAGGGTTTTGCCATGGTGTGGTTAGGTCAGACAGTGTACAATATCGACCCTACTTCTCTATTGTCCCAGTAGACCTTGAGTCTGTGAGGGATGAAGGTTTCATAATGGGGCCAGCCATACAGTCATCTTTGTGCTGCATTCCAAAGCAAATTCCTCTGGGGGAGAGGTGACTGACCACGTAGTTGGGATTGGGACTGGGCCCTCAGATCCCACCACTGGCTTCCTGCTCAATATCGTCACCCTGCATTCAAATCCTGGAACTCCTGGTTTAAGTTCTATCCCTGTGGAGATATAAACAATACACTCCCCTTGGGTGAGTTAGTAGCCCATTCCCCAACTACACGTGGCCAGGCCCCCCAACCCTCAAGAGGCTACCATATGTAGCCCCTGGATTTGGTTTGACCCTGGTGTACTGCGTAGGCCTCCCCACAGGAATTTCTGTATGCAGTAGCTTTTTCCCTAAACCCCTTTTGTATTTTTAAGCTTACCTCAGCAGACTTATGTTGTACTTATGCTTTTGTGGTTGGCTTACTTCACTTAGCATAATTTCCTCCAGTTCTTCCCATGTGGCAGTGTGTTTCATGCATTCAACATGGCTTTTCAGCAATGCATAGTACACTCCATTGTAGGTATACAGCACAGCTTTTTAATCATCAATTGATAGAAATTTGGGTTGTTTCCCACTCCTTGCAATTGTGAACTGTGCTGCGATGAACATTGCAGATGAACTGTTCATCTACGATGAACAGATGTCTGGCAGTGGTTCGTTTCTTGCCTCTTCTTGGTATAAGCCCAGTGGGGGGATTTCTGGGTCTATGGTAGCTCAATTTCCATATGTCTTAGATATCCCCAAATTGATTTCCCTAGTGGCTGTACTTAACTACAGTTCCACCAGCAGTAGATGAGAGTTCCTGTCACCCCACAGCCCCTGCAACATTTTTTACTTTCTGATTTTTTGAATTGGAATATCTTTGAGGGTGTTAGGTGGTATCTCAGAGTTGTTTTAATTTACATTTCTCTTATGGTTAATGATCAAGAACATTTTCTCATATGCTTATTGGTCATTTGGATTTCTCCCCCTTTGGGTCAAGCCTTTTACCCACTTCCACAGTGGGAAGTTAGTTTTATTCTTTTTAGAAGTTATCAGGGTATTGTAGATTTTAGTAATAAGGCCTTTATCAGATGTGTCATTGCTAAAGATATTTTCCCAGACTGTGGGTTCTCTTATTACTCTCTTAGTGATTTCTTGATATGTACACAGCCATTTTATCTTCATTATATCCCACTTGTCAATTTTTGCCTCCTCTATGTTTTTGTTCTTCCCTATTTCTGATAGCCTATGTAGTCCTTTGCCAAAGTTCTTAGGTTAGTCCCAATACCCTCATTGATGGCCTCATTGATAGTTTGGGGTTTTACCTCAAGGTTTATGGTCCACCTTGAGTTTATTCTTGTGCATGGTGTGTGGTAAGGGTTTTGTTTCATTTTTCTGCCAGTAGCTATCCATTTTTTTCCAGCACCACTTGTTGAAGAGTACATCTGCTTCCCATTTGGTATTTTGAGAGTCCTTTTGAAAGATCAGTTGTCTGTATTCTGCTGATTATATTTCTGGGCTTTCAGTTATTTTCCATTGGTCTGAGTATCTATCATTATGCCAATACCATGTGGTTTTGATCACTGTGGTTGTATAATATGTGCTAAAGTCAGATAAAGCAAGCCCTCCCACTGTGTCCTTCTATTTGAGGAGTTCTCTGCTAATTCTGGGCTGATTCTCTCTATATATGAAACTGGCAATCATTTTTTCCACTTTTTTTGAAAAAAGAGGAGGGTAATTGTATCAGAATTGCATTAAACTTATATAGGGCCTGAGTAAAACTGACATCTTTACTCTATTGAGTCTTCTAATCCACAAGCATGGGATCTACTTCCATCTATTGAGTTCACTCTTGGTTTCTTGTAAGTGTTCTAGAATTTTTGTCATATGACTGTTGTTCTTTTAGTCATGTATATCCCTAGATATTTCAAATTGTGTTTAGCTATTGTGAAGGGTGCCACTTTTTTATTTCCTCTTTTGTGGTCTTATCCAATGTGTATCACAGTCTGATAGACCTCTGTTTGTTGATCTTGTATCCTGCCACTCTGCCATACCCCAATAAAACTTCCAATACTCTCCTTGTGGGTCTTTTGGGATTTTCCATATATCAAATCATATCTGCAAATAATGATAGTTTAACTTCCTCCTTCCTCAGGCAAATACTCTGATGTCTTTGCCTTACGGTGTTACCTAAAACCTCCAGTAGATATCAAATAAGAGTGGGGACAAGTGGCATCTTTGTCTAGTTCCCCTTTTCAGTGGGATTGTGTTAGTCTTTTCTCCATTGACTACTATGTTGGCTGTTGGTTTTTAATATATAGCTTGTATTGTCTTGAAGATTTCCCCTTCCATTTCTATCTTCTTGAGTGTCTAAAACAGGAATTGGTGTTGGATGTTGTCGAATGCTTTTTCTGCATCTGTTGATATTATCGTGTGATTCTTATAGTTTTCATGCCAATGTGGAGAATGATACTAATTGTCTTTTGTATGTTGAACCATCTCTGCATCCCTGGTATGAATTCCACTTGGTCATGATGAATTTTTAAATATACTTTTGGATTCTTTGGCCTGTATTTTATGAAGGATTTTTGCATCAATATTCATTAGGGACATTGATCTGCATTTCTTGATTCTTATGGAAAACTAGTCTGAGTATCAGTGCCATACTAGTTTCATAGAAGGAGTTCAGGAGTTTGTCAGCTTTTCAATGTTTTGGAAGAATTTGTGTAAGATTGGTGTCGGTTCTTCCCTGATTGTTTGGTAGAATTCTCCTGTAAAGCCATCTTGTCTAGGAGATTTTGTAGTTATTGTTGATAACCTTGTCTATTTCCTTTATTACTATGGGTCAGTTGAGATTCTTGATGGCCACCATCACAGATAGTATTAGGAGGGACTCTTTTCCCAAGAATTTGTCCAAGAATAACAAGTTTTTTAATTCATTGGAGTACAGTCCTTCGTGGTATTGTGTAATCCTCCTTTTGATTTCATTAGGGACTCTTGTAATGTCCCCTCTTTCATCCCTCATTCTTGCTATTGACATGTGTTCCAACCTTTCTTTAGATATGATTGCCAGCAGTTTATCTATTCTACTTCTTGCAAAGGACAAACTTTTAGCATCATTAATTTTTCCACCGTTTTTGCATTTTCCCTCTACTGAAACTCAGCCCTGATTTTTTATTATTTCTTTTCTTTTGCTATTAGTAGGGTTGTTCTGATGACTCTGCTCTAGCTGTGGAAAGTTTCGTGGCAGCATATCAGTTATGAGATGTTCTTCCTTTTTTAGGTGTACCTGTATTGCTATGAAACTTCCTCTGATAACTACCTTTGCTGTGTCTCATAAATTTTGGTATGTCATGATTTCATTCTCATTGGCTTCTAGAAATTTTCTAATTTTACCTCTGATCTGGGCCAGTATGCACTCGTTTTGCAATAAAGAGTTCCTCATCTTCCAATTATTTCTTCTTGTTTTCTTCATCTTTCTTTTGTTGATTTCCAACCTTGTGACATAGTGGTCATAGAAAGATTTCTGTATGATATCAATGTGCTTAAATTCATGATGTCAATTCCATGATTCAGATGTAGGGATAGAGTCTAGCCTGTTAATCTGGAGATAGCCAATGAGTAGCCAATGAGGCCTGTGTGTGGGCCTGGCTTTCTCCTGAGAATTCTGGGAAGTCTTACGGTATTTCCCAATTGGAGAAAAAAGAAGCCCTGACACTCAGTCTCCGAGACTACAAACAAGACAAGATGGCAGAATTAGGAACGGGAGGAGCTGGAAGAGGAGCCACATGCCCTTACCCTGATGAAACCAAACTCTGAAGCTGGAGAAGCCACATGGAGACCCCTGTCAGAGCTGAGTTGCTTCTACAACCACTGGATGCTGTTGATGGACCCTGAGCCCTGGAATAAAGGAGCCATGGAGAGACCCCTTCTAGTATAGGTATGCTTCAACTGCATGTGCGTCATGAGTCAGAAGACTTTATAGCCTGGTATGGGATATATAGGCTAATGTTGGATTTATGACCTTGGACTGGACTGGGTTGGGATGCTTTCTCAATGTTCCATTCCTCTTGTATATAAACCTTTCCCTATATCCATATGTGAATCTATGAACTTGTTTCTCTAGTCTACCTGGACTAACACAGTGCTGTACTGCATGATCTCACTAGAAGCTGTGATGGTGTAGTCCATGGCAGCTTGGGGCACTGCAGGGGCAGGCGCAGGCATGTCTGCTGCAATGGGGAGTGTCACAGAGGGTGGGTGGATTGCCTGATTTTGTGTAGAGCCCCAGGAATGGTGCAGAAATGCTCTGACCAGTTTGATCACTGCTGATTTGGGGGCAGTAGTTCCCAAAGCAGCGTGGAATTTTCACTAGGGTTGTTTCAGCTTCC
Organism: Nesogale talazaci; assembly: GCA_004026705.1. Classification (NCBI taxonomy): domain Eukaryota; kingdom Metazoa; phylum Chordata; class Mammalia; order Afrosoricida; family Tenrecidae; genus Nesogale; species Nesogale talazaci. The sequence goes on from PVJH01022592.1 coordinate 6,613, forward strand.
TTAGGCTGTGTGAGGTTGAGAATCAAAACTGGAGAAAGCATAGCAAGCAAACAGCAATTCAAGAAAAAAGCAGGGGTTGCAATCCTAATATCAGAAAAAAATGACCTTAAAGAGCAAAGCATAAAGAGAGATAAGGAAAAGGAAGGCCACTAATGTTCAAGGAAACGGTAGGCAATAAACCATGAAGCTTTTAAAACATATATTCCCTGAATGTGAGACCCGCTGAATATGCCAATCAAATGCTTCAAAGATGAAAAAAGAAATCACAGGCTCCACAATGATAGTAGGTGATTTGAAAACACCCCTTTCTTAGAAAGATGGATCCTAGGGAAAGAATCTCAATAAGGAGGCTTGAGATCTGAACACAAAATTAGATAGTTTGACATGATAGATATTTACAGAGCTCTATTTGTATTTATAGCCAAATACAAAAAAATCACATTCTTTTCAAGCCCACATGGCACATATTTGAAGAGAGACCACATGCTGGAGAATAAGATGAATCTACATAAATTTAAGCACATTGATACCGTACAGATCTCTCTCTCTCATCACTGTGGCATAGGCTAGAAATAAACAATAGGAAGATGAAGAAAACAAGAGCAAGTAATGGGAGGATAAATAATGTTCTACTACAAAAGAAGTGTGTACAGGCCCAGATTATAAATGAAATTTGAAAATTTCTAAAAACCAAAGAGAATGAGAACAGAATGTATCAGAACATATCAGACATGGCAAAGGGAGTTACCAAAGGAAGTTTCATAGTAATACATACAAACATGGAAAAGAAGAGAGACTTCTGTTTTATAAACTGGCACAAAATTTAGAACTAGAGCAGAGCCAACAAGACAATCCTACTAATAGCAAAAGAAAAGAAATAATTAAAAACCAGGACTGAGATTCAGGAGAGTGAAAATAAGAAAATTTTGGAAAAAACTAATGCTGCTAAAAGTTGGTTCTTTGGAAGGATAAACAGAATGAATAGGTCTTGGGAAAACTGACCAAAGAAAGGAGGAAACAAATTTCAATAGCAAGGAAGAGGGATGAAAGAAGGGACATTAAAACAAACCCTAATGAAATCAAAAGAATAATTACACAGTACTATGAAGGCTTATACTCTAATTGAATTTAATTCTACGATTTGGAAGACATGAACAAATTCTTGGAAAAACAATCCCTAACTAGACTGTCCCTGATATATGCCAATCATCTCAACAGACCTATAGCAATAGAAGAAATACACAGGTTATCAAAGGATTACCAACAAAAAATACCCTTGACCACATGGCTTCACAAGAGAATTATACCAAGCATTTAAGGAAGAACTGATACCAATCCTACACAAACTCTTCCAAAACATAGAAAAAGAAGGCTTACTCTCGAATTCATTCTACGAAGCTCATATAGAGCTGATACTGAAACTGGGCAAGCATCCCAATAGAATTGAGAACTACAGAGTAATGTCTCTAATGAGCATCAATACAAAAATCCTTAACAAAATGTTAGCCAAAGAATCCAAAAGTATATAAAAAATAATTTAATTCACCATGACCAAGTGGATTCATACCAAGGATGCAGGGATGATTCAACATGTAAAAAGACCGTTAGTATCATTTACCACATTGACATGAAAAATTATAAGAACCGCATGATAATATCGATAAATGCAGAAAAAGCACTCAGCAACATCCAACACCATTTCTTGTTTAAGATACTCAAGAAGTTAGGAATGGAAGGAAAATTCCCCAAGATAATACAACCATAGTAAGAAAATCGAACAGTCTATATAGTGACCAATGGAGAAAAGATAAAACAATCCCACTGAAAAAAAGGGGATCAGACAAGGATTTTCCTTGTTCCTACTCTTATTTAACATTGCACTGGAAGTTTTAGCACAAGACAAAGAAAAGACATCACAGGTATTAGTCTGGGACAGAAGAGACAAAATATCATTATTCACATTTAATATTATTTAGTATATAGACAATCTCAAAAGCTCCACAAGGGGGGGGAGGTACTGGATGTAATACAGGAAAATGACAGTGTCAGGATACAAGATCAACAAACAAGTTTATCAGACTGCAATACATATCAGATAAGTATGCAGAATAGAAGATTAAAAAGGTGGTATCTTCATAATAGCCAAGCACAAATTGAAATATCTAGGGATATACCTGAATAAAAGAGCTAAACCTTATATGAGGAAAACTACAGAACACCATTGCAAGAAACCAAGAGTGACCTCAACATATGGAAGAATATCCTATGCTCGTGTATTAGAAGATTCAAACTACTAAAGATGTCAGTTCTGCCCAAGGTCCTATATAAGTTTAATGCAATCCCAATACAGTTACAACCATCTTTCTTCAAAAAAATGAAAAAACTTCCAACTGTATATGGAGAAGGAAGAAGCAGGGAAGTCTCAAGAAGACCAACACATTCGGAGGGCTTGCTTTACCTTACTTTAGCACATATTATACAAGCACAGTGGTCAAAAGAGAGAGAGGTATCAGTATAATCACATATACTCAGACCAACAATAAAGATATGAAAACCCAGTAATAAATTCATCATCATATAGACCACTGATCTTTGATAAGAGCCCCCAAAATATCAAATGCAAAGCAGATGCCCCCTTCAATAGGTGGTTTTGCCAAAAAATGGATATCTACCTGCACAAAAATGAAGCTAGACCCTTACCTCACTCCATGAACAAAAATAAACTCAAGGTTGATTGCAGGTTTAAGGTAACACCATCAGTGAGGGAATTGGAACCAACCTGAGATTTTTGGCACAAGGAATGCATAGGCTATCAGAAATAGGGAAGGATACAAACAAAGGTGAGTCACAAATTGACAAGTGGGATACACTGAGGATAAAATACCTGTGTACAAAAAGAGTTCACCAAAAGAGCAATAACAGACTCCACGGACAGGGAAAACATCTTTAGCAATGACACATAAAACAAAGGCCTTATTAGTAAAATCTGTAATACTCTGCTATCCTCCAAAAGGAAATAATGCCCACTGAAGAGATGGGCAAAGGATCTGAATAGGAGTTTCAGAAGGGCAGAAATCCAAATGGCAAATTAACACATGAGAAAATGTCCTGCTAATAAGAGAAATGCAAATTAAATCATCAGTGAGATATCACTTAACCTCCTCAAAGATAGACCAGTTCAAAATTTCAGAAAGCAACAAATGTTGGAGTTGTGGTGAGACATGAACTCTCATCCACTACTGATAGACCTGTAGATATGTACAGTGAATATGGAAATCAATTTGGCAATATCTAAAACAGAAGGGAATTGAGTTGCCAAATGACCCAGCAATCTCCATACTGGGGATATACCCAGAAATGGCAAGAAAGAAGCCACATCCAGACATCTGTGCTCCAATGTTCATTGCAGCACAGTTCACAATAGCAAGGAGTTGGAAACAACCCAATTCCCCATCAACAGATGAATGGAATAAAAAACTGGTACATACCTATAATGGAGTACTACACATTCCTAAAAAGCAGTGATGAATGCATAAAGCACATTACCACATGGAAAGAACTGGAGGCAATTATGACAAGCGAAGCAAGCCAAGTCCAAAAGGACAAGTCCAACATGAAATCGCTGATGTGAAAAAACAAAAAATGCAAAGGGGTATAGGGAAAAGACTACTGTATGTAAACATTCCTTGGGTGAGGTCCAGGTAAAATGGCAGGGTCCCGACCAAGTCCTAGGGCACCTAAGGTAGCTAACCAAAAAGGAGTGAGGGGAAGAGGAAAAGAAAGAGGTAGCAAGAGACCAGGGCACTAACCGACCCAAGGTGATGGTATTGTTTATATCTCCGCAGGCAAGGAGAGAACAAATTTCATCCTAGTGCTCCAAGATGTTAATATAAAATGTTGGCGTGAAACAGGGAACCAATAGAGAGATCTGAGTGGCCAGTCCCAACCTCAACTTCATGAATAGCCTCCCATCCCCCAAGAAGAATTTTCTTCAGAGGACAGCACTGAAGTTACAAATCCTGTGATCAGAGCACACAGGAGCAAATGTGGAGGGAGGAAGGGATTGTGAAGCACATCCTGTCCCACCAAGCCTTGAGGAAAATATTGCTGCTCAGAGCAGCCAATGCGCAGAGAGGACCAACTGTCAGGTTCCACCAAAAGACACGACATCCCTCACTGACTAATAGCCCTGTGGGAGACACAGTGTGGGTATTGCACCCGATCTGACCTACTACACCAAGGCCAAACACTAAGAACATGCAACAGAAGAACAAAGGGAGCAGAGCAAGATAGTCCAGAGGGAGCACTACAAATAGACTTTGAGGTCAGGGCATGGCACCCCATCAGACTTGACCAGAAAATACTCATAAAGGCCAATAAATAGACCTTGAAGTATTTACAGGCTTTTCTTTTTAAAGTTATTTGTTTGTTGTTATGTTTTGCTTTGTTGCTTTGTTTTGCTCTGTCTTGTTTTGGTGCTTATTTTTGTCTCCGCAGGTCTATCTGGATAAGAGATAAATGAGGTAAGATAGGCGAGATAATCAATCTGGAGGAGAAAACAATGGGACCAGTGGTTCTGGGGACATGGAAGATGGGGAGATGGGGGAAAGGAAGTGAGTGTTAAAGCCTGGGACAAGGGAACGACGGGTGATCCAAAATCAGTGGTGAGGAGGGTGTAAGAGGCCTGGTAGGGCTTGATCAAGGGTAATGTAAGCAAGAGGAAATACTGAAAGCCAAATGAAGGCTGAACATGATTGTGGGACAAGAGGAAAGCAAAAGGAAATAGAGGAAAGAACTAGGAGACAAAGGGCATTTATAGAGGTCTAAATACAGACACATACATATGCAAATATAGTTATATATTATGATGAAGAAATAGATCTATGTACAGATTGATTAGATAGATACAGATAGATGATTGATTAGATAGACAGATGATAGATAGATGGATAGATTTAGTATTAAGGTAGCAGATGGACATTGGACCTCCACTCAAGTACTCTCTAAGTACAAGAACACTTTGTTTCTGTTAAATTGGCATTCAATGATGCACACCGTCCCCACATTATCACTGAAGAGACAGCAGGTGGATTGTGATAAGAGTTGTAAGAGCCTCCAATAAAATGATTTAAAACAAAAACAAGAGAGAAAGTACATGTGTAGAAAAGAATAATGACCACATATGTACAAATAGGCCTGATACAACTGATGCATATGTTGTAATAAGAGTTGTAAGATCCCCGAATAAAATGTTTTTTTTTTATTTTAAAAAAGTGTAAAAATAAAAAAGATATTGTGTGTTAAAGCTTTGCTGATAGCAGTTAAGTGTCTGCAACACAGGGCAAACATTTCTAACCTTGGATTCCTCATTCCCATAAGAATGTTATGAGGATGAAAGATAGCAGTACATAAAAACACAAAAGTCATTCTCTTATTGTAAGTCCACAATAAGATTCATAACATTGTTGTTAAGTATTTCAGAAAATAACATTTATATTACTACCATATTTGTAGTAACTGTATTTTTAAAGTGCATTTTTCTTGATTCCTATTCTTCAGTTTAAAAAAATGAAAATCTAACTTGAACTCATGTAACAAAATTCCTAGTGAAATATCTTACCTTATCATCGACTATTTATTTTGATTAAAGACAATATTGAAATTACAACCAGCCTTTTAAATATCAAATTTTCCTGTTTCCTTTCCATCATACTACATAAAAAATGAAAATAAAACACAAATAGATTAAGATAAAACTACTCAGAGATACAGAGCAAAACCTACTTTAAAATGTGGTAATACTTTAACTCAGCTTATTCTTTAGTGTGAGGATCCTGTGCTTCTCATCCCACAAAATACACTGTACAAAAACATTCAGATACTCCCCAAGGTTTGCATGTTCTACTTAATAATGCTCCAAATCTCAGACATAAGAAAAAATTTTAAATAAAAATTCTTTCATAAATAGTTTTCTTGGGTCTATCCACTATGTAACTATTTGGGTTGTTGATAGGGACCGACAGTTTTTAACTTCTAAAATATAGAAACTAAGTCTAGGTAGTTTAGATTTATAAAGTTTTTTATGAAACAAAAACTTTTGCAAATTATCAACATAATTCAATTACTTGACATCAGTTCTTACATTGAAAATAGGAATATGCTTAGCATCATTGGCAAAAGTTGCTTTAGTAGAAATGCAAAATTGAATTTTGAAACTTCTAAACTTAAACCATTCAATGTCCAAACAGACAGAAACAAAAACCAAGAAGGATCAATCTTTATGAATTCATTTTATACAAAACATTAGCAAT
>PVJH01022592.1:13023-36476 GCA_004026705.1 Nesogale talazaci
GATCAAGTCTCGTTTATTAGGGAGAAATAAAACAAGTTTATAGGGTAAGCAAGCCTAGGCAACAAGCCAAGGTATGAAACAAAGTTATTTTCAAAGTTAACAAGTGAAGGTCAGCACACCTGCAAGTCAGAGGATACTCACAAATGCTCTATTCACTACCTATATCATCTTGTCCAGCCTCGAAGGCCAGGGCCGTCCCGACAACCACCTTCCAAAGAAGGCCAGCTGTTCATAGCTCAAGGTCTATGCAAAAGTTACAAAAGTAACAGACCATAAATCTCAGCAAATGACCCTGACAGAGTTCAGGCTACGTGACTATAGCCAGGCCAAGCATGTCCGGCCTGGATGGCTCCGGACAATGTAGAATGTGGGAATCTTCCACTGTCACACACACAAACTGTGACAACACTTCAAGTCAATGTATACAGTTTGTAGGGGGAGGCTAAACAATAGCATCCATCATGCCACCAAACATAATATTTTTCTTAATGTTCAGATTGGTAAAAAATTAGATAGCAATGTCTTCTTAATATTGTTTTCATCATTGAAGACCAAAGAAAAATAAAAAGTGGTGTTATATGTTTTTAAAGGGGGGCTAGAGAGGGAGAAAAGAAACCAAGAGGCTGCTACAACACTGCCTGTGTTAGTCCGGGTAAACTAGAGGAACAAATTTCATAAACATGCATATGGATATAAGGAAAGGGTTTATATACAAAAGGAATGGAACACTAAGAAAGCATCCCAACCCAGTTCATTTCAAAGTCATAAGTCCGATATTAGCCCATATGCCCGATACCAGTCTATAAAGTCTTCTTCCGTCTCACCAAGTCACAGGTCAGTGGGTGCAGAATCCCGGTGCTGGCAGGGATCTCCCCATGGCTCCTCACTTCCAGGGCTCAGGATTCATCAACAGCATCCGGTGGTGGCAGAAGCAACTCATCGCTGGCAGAGGTCCCCACATAGCCTCTCCAGCTTCAAAGATCTGGCTCCATTAGGGCAAAGCCGTGTGGCTTCTTCCCGACTTTTCAGACGCTGCCATTTTGTCTTGTCCGTGATTCATCATCTCTGAAACTAACTCCCAACTAGGGAGATAGCTTCTCATCTCCATGAGGGAAATATCGCGAGATTTCCCAGAAGTCTCAGGAGAAAGTCATGCCCACCCGAGGCCTCATTGACTACTCAAAGACTATCTACAGACTAACAGGCTAGACTCCACCTATATCTCAATCATGAAATTAACATAAGCCATGACTGCCACACTGCCATATAGTCAAGCCATCATAATTCATATTTATGTACTTGATAGCAGCATTATTTCACTGTACCATGTGCAACTACATGTAGAAACACAAAGCAAAATGTCATTGCAGTTATCATTTAAAATAAAAAAAATAAAACAAATAATAGCCCTACATTGAACACACTATATGTAGATGAACACTTATTTAGAAAGAATCAGTATCTACATTTTTGGAGTGTTCCATTTTGCCCCAGCAAGTGTCAATGACAATCGTCAAATGTGCCTTGTTAGTAGGCTTTAAATTTTTCCATGTCCTATTATACTGCATGCTTGGAACAAAGGAGATCATAATAAATCCTTCTATACAATGAACTTAAAATAGACAGCTGAAAATAAATTTACTACTTATATACACACACCAAAAGAACCACAAAAAAAACCCAAAAACATTTAAAAAAATTTAATCCATCATTGTTTACCAAAACCCATTATGTTTGATCTCAATCTCTTTCCCCTTGGTCTCTGTCCGATCACACAATCACTCTCTTTCTCTCTATCTCTATCTCTCTCTGTCTCTTCTTTTATCTCTGGGATGGTTTCATCCTTGTTCTGGCTCTCTTTCATGAATCTACTTCTCTGGCCACTGACAACTGCTTGTGTGCGACAAAGAAAATCATCCACTCTCATATTGCAATCATGCTAGGAAAGGGAAAAGATAGCTTCGAGATCTCAAAATAGTCCATTGGACTGTGTGTATCATTTTTCCGTTATTTGGTAGAAAGAAATCTAGAGAAATGAGGATACAAATTGATAGAATAATAATCCTAAATTTGCTGAGAAAAAATATATTGATGTTTCTGTCCTCACACAAGAGGATTGCTCAAAATAACACTAAAAATTAACTCCAATCATGAGGCTTCCTATTTAACTCTAATGACTTTCCCCATCTAATCTCTTTAATAAAATGAATCCATCCATGTTCTACAACAGGAGGAACCAACTCTTACAGATGAACTAATGTGAACCAATTCTGCCCTCTTATAGTAAAATATGGATATTTTAAGGGCTCCATTTTTAAAACACTTAATAAATGATTGACAGAGCCTTATGAAAATGTAAGGAAATGTGTGCTTCAGTATGACCCCTATTTGTGGCAAATCTTTCTGTACTGAGTTCTTCCATTACATGTCTGCCAGTCTGTCCTACTGGGGATGGCTTGCATATTGCTGTGATCCTGAAAGGTGTGACATTATTATTTAAAGTATAAGCAAGGTCACACAAAATAACAAGGTTCTAGGACATCTTCAAATCTAAGCACAGATTATAAGAAAGAATAGGCACTTCTACTTCTAAGAAATTAGCCACTGAAAACCTTTTGGATAGAATTGAGCCTGACTTGTAGCTGTGCTGCCATTCACTTGTTAATTTTGAAGATCACGATATGCTAATTGCCTAAGCTTGCTTGTCCTATAAAACTGGCTTACTTCTCCCAAGTCAAAAAAAAAAAAAAGAACCCCACCCCACCCCAGAAAAGATGTAACTACTGACACTACATATGTATGTATGTATGTATACATTATCATTAGAGCTGTATGAGTTCCCAATAAAATGATTTTTGAGAAAAAAAAAAAAGGTCACACCCACAAGAAAGCATCATCAAGTGGTGACATGATTAACAGGCTGAACTTCACCCCAATCACGTTATTTATTAAATTGACACTAAACTATGTAACTACCACATGTGTCAATGTTTCTATTTATTTATTTATTTGAAAGCGCTTTGTGTATTTAAAAATATACCTGTCACATATATTGTAAAATAAATACTGCCAGTTTTTCTTTTGCCTTTTAGATTATTTGTAATATTGTTCCCATTGTAGCCATTGAGATTGGGGTTTTATAATAAAAACAATTATTTTTTCTGAAAAAAAAAAAAGAATTGAGATCTTGTCTGATACAGAAAATCTCATGAACAGAAGAAGAAAATTGTCTGAGATGGTGCCAGAAGTCAAGTCTTTCAGAGGGAACTCAAAAAGTGCCATTGATGAATCCAGCTATTAAAAGCAAAAGCATCTGGAATCTTAAAGACTTGAAAGTAGATAGGTGGCCTTCTGGCTGAGAAACAACAAAGCCCACGTGGAAGAAGCACACCACCCTGTGTGATCACGAGGTGCCTAAGGGATCAGGGATCAGGCATCAAATAAAAAAATATCATATCATTGTGTGTTCACATGCACAACACGATCACTGGAGACGAAGCAGGTGCATAAACAATGTGGTGAAGAAAGCTGATAGTGGCTGTGGCAGTCATGTGCTTATGTTAATTTTATAATTGAAATGTAGGGGTGGAGTCTGACCTGTTAATCAGGAGAAAGCCATTGAGAAGCTGATGAGGCCTCTGTGTGGGCATGGCTTTCACCTGAGACTCCTGGGAAATCTAGCAGTATTTCCCCCGTGAAGATGAGAAGCTATCTTCCCCAGTTGTTGGGAGTTAGTTTCAGCGACAATTAATTACGGTAAAGACGAGATGCAGCCTCTGAGAAGTTGAGGGAGCCAGCAGAGAGACCACACGGCTCTGCCCTGATGAAGACAGACGTCTGAAGCTGGAGTGGCATGCTGTTGATGGACCTGAGCCCTGGAAGCGAGGAGCCATGGGAAGACCCCTGCCAGAGCCAGAATTCTGCACCCACTGACCTGTGACTTCCTGAGTCGGAAGCAGACTTTATAGACTGATTTCAGGCATATGGGATATTATTGGACTTATGACTTTGCACTGGACTGGATTGGGATGCCTTCTTAGGGTCAGATTTCTTTTGTATATAAACCCTTTCCTTATACCTATATGTGTGTCTCTGAAATTTGTTCCTCTACTCTACCCGGACTGACACAGTGGCCAACAATCAAATGATATATAGCACCTGGGGTCTTAAAGGCTTGAAGATAAGCGAGCAGCCATAGATCAGAAGAAACAAAGCCCACATGGAAGAAGCACACCACCCTGTGTGAATACAAGGTGCATAGGGGATCAGATATCAGCCATCAAAGAACAAAAAAATCATATCATCCTGGGCCCACCTTCCTGATATGATCATTGAAGAAATATGTGTACATATGCAAATATGGTGAAGAAAGCTGATGGTGCCCTGCCATAAAAAGATATAGTTTCTCAGGTCTTAAAGCCTTGAAGGTAAACAAGCAGCCATCTACCTCAGAAGCATTAAAGCCCACAACAAGCTCCCTATTTTGGGTAAATATATTTTTTGTGTGTGGCATCACTCCCTGGTGGGAATAGGAGACCCAGCCTTGCTCCTAGAGAGCTGCTGCTCGATTTGAACTGTCAACCCTGTGGGCCGCAGTCCTGAACACAACCACTAGGTAACCAGGACTCAGCTGGGAAAATAGTTTTATCCTGAGTTATTCCACCATTTGTATGCCAATATGTCCTACTGTAAGTGGCTTGCATGTTGCTGTGAAATGGGAAAGTTTCACTGAAGAGCACACAAACCTGATTGAGCATGAGGTGTCAAAGGGATCATCAGGTAGCAGGCATCAAAAAACCTAAAAATTGAAGAAGATGGCAATTGCATGACATTCACCAGGGGGAATCAGCAGAACAGCCCAGAGAAAGTGTCTGAAAGAGAAATTCAGCCCTACTGGATCACTGGAGGATGACCATAAAAATACATAAGCACACATTTGTGGGGTTTTGAGGGGCTGGGGGCTTTTGGCTTGACTCACAGAAGCTCGACTGGAGTATGACCCACCACTGTCTGCCATTGTCTCCACCTGAGACGCAGCCGGGACAGTTTGAGTTGGCACAGGAAATTGTCTAGTCAGAGCCACAGCTTGCTGTCAATGTTTTTTATACAAAAGTAAATAAAACAAACAATTCACCATGAACAAGTGGAGTTGATAGCAGGGATGCAGGGTGGTTCTACATACAAAAACCATTAGTATTATGCACCACATTGACATGAAAAACTATAAGGACCACATGATAATATCAATAGATGGGGGGAAAGCATTTGACTACATCCAACACCAATTTCTGTTTAAGACACTCAAGAAGATAGGAATTGAAGGGAAATTTCTCAAGACAATATAAGCTATATAGAAAAAGTATATATGTTTTATATACTTTGTATTCTATTGGCCAGTATTTTATTAAGAATTTTTTGCATCAATATTCATTAGGGATATTGGTCTGTAGTTCTTGATTCTTGTGGGATAGCTGCCCAGTTTCGGTATCAGTGTTATGCTAGCTTCATAGAAGAAGTTTGGGTGTTTGCCATCTTTTTCAATGTTTTCGAAGAGTTTGAGTAGGACTGGTGCCAGTTCCTCTCTGAGTGCTTGGTGAATTCTCCTGTAAAGCCATCTGGTCCAGGTGATATTTTATTGTTGGTAAACCCTTCATAACCTTGTCTTTTTCTTCTCTTTTTATGAATCTGTTAAAATTCTTGACTTTCATTGAGGATAGTCTAGGGAGGGACAGTTTGTCCAAGAATTTGTCCATGTCATTCAAGTTGTTGAATTCATTGGAATACAGTCCTATGTAGCTATGTCTAATCATGCTTTTATTTTCATTAGGGTCACTTATGATGTCCCCTCTTTCATTCCTCATTCTTGCTATTGAAATTTTCCCCCTCCTTTCTTTGTTTAAGTCTGCCAACGGTTTATCAATTTTGTTAATTCTTTCAGAGAACCAACTATTAGCAGCATTTTTTATCATTGCTTTCTTATTTTCCCTCTCCTGAATCTCAACCTTGATTTTATTATTTCTTTTCTTTTGCTATTAGTGGGATTGTCCTGCTGACTCTATTCTAGTCATTGTAAATGCTGTGCCAACATATCAGTTACGAGATGCTCTTCCTTTTTCAGCTGTGCATGTACTGCTATGAAACGTCCTCTGAAAACTGCTATTGGTGTGGCCCATAAATTTTGGTATGTCATGCTTTCATACTCATTGGTTTCTAGAAATTTTTTAATTTCATCTCTGATCTGAGCCAGTACGCACTCTTTTTGCAATAGAGAATTGTTCATTCTCTAATTATTTACTCTAGATTTCTTCATCTTCCTTTTGTTGATTTCCAACCTTATGACAAAGTGGTCTGAGAGAGGTGTGAATGATATCAGTGTGTTTAAATTTATGTAGATTCGCCTTATTCCCCCAGCATGTGGTCTATCTTTGAATATGCTCCATGTGGGATTGAAAAGAATGTGAATTATTTTTTAAATTGGACGGACTATAGATATTTATCAAGTCAAAATGTCTAGTTGTAGTATTTAGATCGCTAGCCTTCTTTTTGAGTTTCTTTCCCTGTCATCGGTCTTTCTCAGAGAGTCGTTTATTGAAGTCACTCACGATAATTGTTGAAGCTGTGATTTCTTTTTTCATCTTTTGAAATGTTTGGTTTATGTATTCAGTGGGTCTCTCATTCAGGGAATATATGTTTAAATGCTTATTGGTTAAGTCTCTACCTTTCCCTTGAGCACTATATAGTGTCCTTCCTTATCTCTTTTTATGATTTGCACTTTGAGGTCAATTTTATCCAAGATTAGAATTGCTGCACTTGCTTTTTTTGAATTGCTGGTTGCCTGGTATGTTTTCTTCCAGCCTTGATTCTCAACATATTTTTTGCTCTGATCTTAAGATGTGTCTCCTATAGGCAGCAGATTGGGGGATTGTGTTTTCTAAGCCAGTCTATTAAGCTCTGTCTCTTAATGCCTGAATTCAATCCATTGATATTCAGGGTTATTACATCTATCTGTGCACTCTGTGTTACCATTTTATTACTTCTGTGTTGGGTATTTTTCTATCTTCATGGGTTGTGTCCATGTGTGTTTGTGGTTCATTCTCACCTTTCTTCCATGGCTGATCCAGACATATCTAGGGATCAGTTATCCCTTTGACGGTCTCTGGGTAGAGTCATTTTTTGTGTTAGTCTCTTTTATATGCTTGGTGGTTGTTATTCTGCCCCCATTGGGTTGGTGAGGATCTTTTATAGGGCTGGGTTCCTCAGTATAATTTTGATATTTTCCTTGTCTTGGAAGACTCTCACTTCTCCATCAATTTTGATAGATAACTTGGCTGGATAGAGTAATCTAGGGTTTGCATGATTTTCCTGAAATTTTTGGAATATGCTGCTCCACTCTCTCTTCTTCTTCATAGCTTCCATTGATAGGTCTGAGCATATTCTTATCTGCTTGCCTTTATATATAATTGCCAGTTTTACCCTAGATGCGCTCATAATTTTCTCCTTTTCCTCGTAATTTGATAATTTAACAATTATATGTCTTGGTGTTCAGTCTAGCTGGAATTCTTTTGGCCTCTTGGATTTTGGTCTGGTTTTCATTCATTAAACTAGGGAAGTTTTCCTCCAAGCATTCCATCACTATTTTGGATGTTGGTTTCCTTGATGCACCCACCTAACTCTGGAAGACTGATAATTCTAATGCTGTTTCTTTTCATAGCATCAGACAGAGTACTGAGGTTTTCTTCTGCTTCTCTGATAGACTTATTAGACTTTTCCTCACATTTATTAATTTCTGCTTATGAGTCCTCTAGGTCACTGGTTCTGTTCCCTGTCTCCTCCATTCTCTGGGCAAGATCAGAAAGTTTACTATTTGTTTTTGTTAACTCATCCCTCAGTCCTTGTATTTCCCATTGGTGCACAGCCTTTATCTCCTTTACTGGTTGTTCCTTCTTCTATAGTGCCTCACTAATGTCCTCTATACATCTTAACAATATTCTGAAGATCCCTTTCTGTGCTTGATCAACATCCACATTTTCTATGACTGCCGTTGGGTCCAGCTGATCATTTTGCATTGGTTTTGGTTTCTCTTTTCTTGACACTGTGGAAGCTGCTTGCTGGTTTTTGCTTGATTTATTTGTATTAGGTGGCATTTCCCTTGGTGTCCCAGAACCCTGGGTTATCTCTTTGGGAGGCTGGTATTGGATTTTCTGTAGAATACATTCAGCCCACTACCTTGAGGGGTTGTGTTTCCCCTTTGCCCTTCTGTGGTTCCCTTCACCTTCTCCTATTCTTTGTGCTACAGCTTCCCTCAGGAACTGTTTGCAGCTGAGCACATTGCAGATCTGATGGAAAGAGTTGAACAAGCACAGGGAAATGGGTTAAGGGGGATGGGTTGGGTATTCGGTGATCTGATCCTGGCTAGGGGCACTTGCCACAGGTATAAAGATGGGAGGGGAGGGCTGCCACTGACATGCAGATTTACCACTGGCTCAGAGCACATAGGGGACGGCGGGATTGAGCTGCAAAATGCAAAGGCCCTGGGCTAGCTCCTAATGCTGGGTCCCTACTGGCCAGCTGGAGCAGCATCTGCCACACTTGTGTCCGCTGTCTGGCGGGTCCTAAGCATAGTGGCTTTGTGGGAGTCTCTGAGTGGGTGTGGTGTTGAGGGGCAGGATCCTGGAAAGGAGGGGGCTTGCTGGCACTGAGCACAAAGGCAGGCGGCGGGACAAAAATACCTCTAGCTCCCTGATGGCACACGTGGGCACAGGCCTCCTGAGTGGGCTAGGGCTGGTTGGCTGCTCCTCTCGGACACAAACCTCTGAGGGTGGGGGGCGGGGGGGCAGGTCTGTGTGGAGTGTCCCCACAGAACTCTGAGCACCCTGGAGTGGGGAGGACTGGCTGGCCATTTGCACAGGCACTGATGCAATGTGGACCTCTCCGCCCATGATTTTGGAGTGGGCACCCTGAACAGCAAATAACCACATATAGAGGTATTTCAATAAGAGTTTGTACAGATACATAAGCAGAAATGATGAAGAAGAGGAGGGAATGGAGTAGCATGTTCCAAAAATTGAAGCAAAGCAATGTAAACCCAATAATACTATACCTGGACAAATTATCTATCGAGATAGATTCAGATGTAAGAGTCTTCCCAGACAAAGAAAGACTCAAAGAATACACAAAAAGAAACCCAGTCCTACAAAGATGCTTGCTGGTCCTGGATGGGCAGAAGATCCACACTCATCAAGTGAAAATAAGAGACCACCCCATAGAACAACTTCACCGATAGGGAAACAAAGAGAAAACAGTCCCCAATATAGCTCTGGCTCAATAGAGGAAAGAAGGCAAAAAGGAACCACATGCACAACACAAACAGACACGAAAGTTAGTTAGGAAAACGCCCAACACAAATGGTATAAGATGGCACTATAGAGCCCACAGAGGGATGTCATGGCACTGAATATGAATGGACAGCCCTCAAGTATTAAAAGGCAGAGACTAACAGAATGGCTCAGGAAACATAATCCATCAATCTACTACCTACAGAAGATTCATCTTTAGCTTGAAGAAAAAAATGGGTTGAGGATTAAAGGTTGGAGAAAAATATACCAAGCAAATGACAATGAAAAAAAGCAAAGGTAGCAATCTTAATATCAGACAAAACTGATCTCAAGATACAGACCATAACAAGAGGCAGAGAGGAGCACTATATAGTGCTCAAGGGAACAGTAGATCAAGAGGTAGTGAGCATAATACATATATATGCTCCAAACAAGAGGCCCATGAAACTCATTAGTCAACACTCCAAAAGATGAAAAAAGAAAAAACAGAGTCAACTATTATAGTTGGTGACTTTAATACACCACTCTCCAAAAAAGACAGATCACTGGAAAAGAAACTCAACAAGGAGGCTACAGATCTAAACAGCACAATTGGACAACTTGACCTGATATTTTCAGAGGCTTCCAAGCAAACAAAATAAAAATTCACATTCACTTCCATGCCCACATGGCACATAATCCAGACCACATGCTGGAACGCAAGTCGAATTTGAGTAAATTCAAGCACATAGAGATTATACAGACGTCTCTCTCAGACAGCAGTGCATAAGAGTGGAAGTCAACAGGACAGTGAAGAAAACAAGAGCAAGCAATTGGAAGATGAATAATTCTCCCCTACAAAAGGAGTGGGTATTGACTGAGATTAAAGATGAAATCAGGAATTTCCTAGAAACCAAGGAAAATGAAAGGACAACATACCAAAACCTTTGGGATACAGCAAGGGCATTCATCAGAGGAAGAATGATAGCAATAAATGCACACATGAAGAAAGAAGAACTATTTGTGGAAGATATCCTGGCAAAAAAGTTACACCAATTAGAGCAGAGTCAACAGAATAATCCTACTAATGACAAAAGGATAGAAAAATAAAAATCAGAGCTGAAATACAGGAGACGGAAAAGAAGAAATGTGGGATAAAGATAGGACTTTACCACCATTATATACTCCAAAATAATAAGCAAACTATTTACCAGCATTTGGTGTGGAAGTTAAGTTAGCTATTCTCTCTGAAACTCCCAGTTGTCTGAGACCTTTGTGATTTCCCTGCTGTTTAGATAATGGTTCCCTTCCCTTTAAGCTTGTGGGAGGGATTCAAGAGCCACTGTCAATGGCTCCTAACCAGACAGGCCTGCTTATCAACCTCCAACAGTCTGAGGTCTTCCCTTACCACATCCCTCTCCCCTCGGCCATTTAGGAAACTCTAAGACCACTCCCCTTGTCACCATATAGCCCTTAAGACAGCCATCCTCATGTGATGTGTCCTGACCTGTGACAACAGAACTCATGTGTTAATGAAGCCCATAAGGTTAATGAAATGGGGAAAATTGATGTTCACTCTCTCTCTCCACGTGGACCACCCAGTTGGCAGAGGTGAGCCTGCCACCCTCATATAAAATGTGTCTACCTCTTATTATCTCTCTCTTTCTCGTGCTCTCTAGAACCTTATTACAATAATTAATAATTATCACTGTACAACTGCACCTATTGAATGTATGAATCAGAAGCTGGCTTCTTCTGATAAGTGGCACCCATATGTGGGGCTTCGTGCCTTCGATTGGAAAAGGTCTTTTTTGAGTTAAATCCTGTGTAACAGTTGTCGGTCTCATCGGACTGTCAGGATGAATCAGAATAATTTGTTTTTTTTTTCACAAGTGGAGAGAAACATAGCTCAGGAAGTAGATTTAGAATGTCTTGTCCCATCAGAGTTATGAACAGACAGCCTTTTGGGAAACTCTCTAAAGGAATTTACAGTGCCTTTCCCATTGAGTTGCTAAAAGATCTCAAGTAAGCAGTCTGTTACTATGACTCTGGTGCCCATTATGTGATTAGCATGATAAGGTCTTTGATCGAGTCTGAGAGCTGGAACCCTGCTGATTGGAGAGCCATGGCAGAAATGTGCCTCTATCCTAAGGAATATTTGCAATATTTACTACTGTGTAAGGAAGCAGCCCATTCACAGGTTTATAGGAATGCTGAGGATGAAATAGATATAGGAATTCATCAATTGATAGGAGGTGAGAATTATATCACAGTAGAGTCTCAGCTTTAGTTTTCAGAACAGATGGTACATCAAGTAAGAGAGGTTTGTTTAAAAGCTTGGGAACTAATAACTCCTTCCGAAAAGAGAAAGCCAAGTTACCTGACAATAAGACAGTGGAATGATGAATCCTATGAAGAATTTTTGTCCCATTCAGAAGACTCTGTTTCTAAGTGTGAAAAAATGTTCATGCAGTGAAAGAAATAGTGCATAAACTCTTATTTTTCTAGTAAAATTTGCTCCAGTAAAGATGCTCTGTGTTATCATAGGGAACAGAGCACGCTGTTAGATTACATCAGAATATGCAGGAAGGTAGAAGCAAATAATCACGAGGCAACTTTGTGGAAAATGCCCTGCCAGAGTACCCCAAACCTAGAGACCTTTTCAGTTGTGAAAAGACTGGTCATCTTCAAAGGGAGTGCAGGACAGACAAGCCATTCAAGATAGCCTCAGATAGGAGTTTGAGGCCTGAGGCTGAGGATGGGCCTGGGCCACCAAGTTTAAGTTTGAAAGAAAATAAATCTTCTTCAGCTTTAGGAAGAAAGCTCATTGGAAAAACCTATGCCACTCAAAAGGATGGTTACTAGTCAAGGCTTCCCACCAGAAAACTAGAGAGGAAAGTTTGGTCCAAGCCCTGCCCAGCAGAGCTCAGAAAGCAAGGGGTGTACCTTGGAGAGCAAAGAGATTCTTAGAAAGAAGTGGCAGGTATAATGCAGCCTCAAGTCAGGAAATCAGGCCTAATCAAGCTTACAAAGGTCCAACCTCTGTCCCTGCTGCAGTGAATTTAACTGAGTAAGTAAAAGCTCAGAACCTTCAACAGCAGTCTCTTGATTTTAAAGATCAGGAATTTAGTGAAAGAATAATACAATTCTTATCGGGAAGATTTAGCCTTCTTACTCAAGGAAATCAAGAAATTCAGATTGATAATAGAGTTGATCAGAGCTATGAGGGAAAAATAAAAGCTGTAATTAAATCAAAAATTATTAAAAGCTGTAATTAGGGTCCATGACCTAAAAGAACTATGGATTGTTTATTAGGAAGGTCTAATCTTAATTCTAAAAGTTTTCAGATTATTAATGGAATTATTAATCAGGATTATAATGATGAAATTAAGGCAGTGATAAGGTCTGATACATCATGGTTTATAAAGGAATATTGCTTAAGCCAATATTTGTTGCCTTGTATTTTTAGAATAACAGTCTTTACTGATCAGAAAATAGTGCTTGAGTTTGACCACTCTGACTTAAACCAAAGGTTTTTAAGAGTACCATAGTGGGAAAGTGACAGAGCCCCCACATGGATTAAGAAACTGAAGGGGATGAATTTAAACTTACTCCCTCAGGACATTCAGGAGGAACTAGAAATCTGTTGGTTTCTGTTAAGTCAAGCATGAAGGGAATGGGAGAAACTGCCTATTGCAGACTATGGCAAGATTCTAAAATCCTACAGTGCGGACAGACAGAGGAGCGATACAGCTTAATCAAACCTGCAACTTTATTGGTAAAATTAGAAAAAAATGTCTGTTTAGTAAGTTACTTCTACAGCTAAATAAGTTTGCTAAAAATAGTGCAGATTTTTAAATTATCCAAGGTTTGGTAAAAAGCAATTTGTTAGCTCTCCCACTGCTCTGAGAGCTGACAGCCAAAATCTACATAACAGGGATTTGGGAAGCATCACTAATTTGAAATCAAGGAAGTTCCCTGATATTGGTTATAATGTTTTAAAATCTATGTTATTATTACAGAAGGAGGAGGAGAGAAATATTATGTGTCACAAATTGCTTTTGATCATTCAAAACAAAAATTTTCTCCTTAGTAAAAATGTGTAACAAAATTAGGGCTGGGAAATATGTGTTCACTTCTACAGAGAAAGTTGAACCTGAAATATCCAAGGAGAACAGAAATCATGTTTGGGACCCTGGTCCAATAATCACTTGGAGAAAGACTCATATATTTATATTCTTGCAGAATAGTGGATGAGAACATCAAAGATCTCATGAAATCCAGAGAAGTGTGATTGCTGTCTGCTGACATGCTTCTTCCATCGCTGATACTGTATAAAGGACATTCTGCAACTCTATTACAATTGAACATTTTATACAAGAGTGAATGGACTATTACTACAAGCTATTGTTTTGCTGAAAGATCAAGATTTTGGACTTGTTAATATAATTGGAATGTAATTGATTTCTATGTATCCCTGCATCTGTATAATGCGACAATACTTGATTGGAATTAATTTAGGGAACATTTGCAAAGGTCTAAGGGAATCATTTCATTAGGTATTGACCATATTGCATGATTGGGATTTGATTAAAAAATATTTGCAAGGGATTAAGGAAAACATTTCAGTAGATGTTATTAAGCTATAAAAGGTTATATTCTATATATTCAAAGACAAATTTGAGGCTTCTAGCACTAATATAATTCAGCTATTGGTGATGGCAAGGGAGGATTAGAACCTCCCATGGATTCAAAGTATTTCTCATAGCCTGAGTTCCAGCCTAACAGTGCTACTCATCACCATAATTTTTGTACTGGCTATAACGTTTTGCTTCTATAGAAAGCTGAGGAGTGTAAAAGATAGCAATGCTGCCTCCATGGCCCTTCTCAACTTCATGCTTAGAGTCAACTCTATGGGGAGTGGCAAAAGGGGAAGGGAGTGTTAAAGGGCAAGTCTGTTATTTTCACTGGAAGCCTTGAAGGCTTGGCTTCAATGTGGAGGGGGACCTCTGCCTCTGTGAGCCTCTGAGGTAAGTCCAAATCACATTCTCAATATTGGCCTCCATTTTTCCTCAGTGCTCAGTACTGTCATGCAGTTTCTGCTGCTGGCGCACAGCTGTCCACAGCATGCCCAAAAGCTTTACTGTGAAAGCAAATGCTCATAATTGGTTCTGTATTATCTTTCTGCTACAGATTCCAATCCCTCTCATATTCTTCACCAATAGCAAACAGGCATGTAAGGACTTTATAACCCATGCCTTAATTTAAAAATGTTTAACATAAGCCTGGAGTTTTCACTTTATTAATTGGCTATTAAATTTGCCTTGAAAGCTCTAAATGTATAGAAGATAATCACCTTGCTCCTAAAAATATTTTATATTTAAAGGGAGGTATTGTGGGATAAAGATAGGACTTCACCACAATTATATACTCCAAAATATTAGTAGACTATTTACCAGTAGACTATTTACCAGCATTTGGTGTGGAAGTTAAGTTAGCTATTCTCTCTGAAACTCCCAGTTCTCTGAGGCCTTTGTGTGTCTCACAATAAAGCTGACTCCCCTGCTGTTTAGATAATGGTTCCCTTCCCTTGAAGCCTGTGGGAGGGATTGAAGATCCACTATCAATGGCTCCTAACCAGACAGGCCTGCTTATATGCCTCCAGGAGTCTGAGGTCTTCCCTTATCACATCCTTCTCCCCTCAGCCATGTAGGCATCCCTAAGACCACTCCCACTCCCCATTTAGCCTTTATGACAGCCATCCTCCTGTGATGTGCCCTGACCTGTGATGACAGAGCTCATATGTCCCCCATAAGGTTATTTTAAGGGGGGAAATTGAAGTTCACTCTCTCTCTTCACATGAGTCACCCAACTGGTGGAGCTGAGCATGCGACCCTCATATGAAATGTGTCTGATACTTATTATCTTTCTCATGCTCTCTATAACCTTATTATAATAATTAATAATTATGGGTGTACAATGGTGCCTATTGAACCTGTAATGTATATATCAGAAGCTGGCTTCTTCTGATAAAGAAAACTATGTGAAAAATAGTGCAGCTAAAAGTTGGTTCTTTGAAAGGACTAATAGAATTAATAGACCACTGGACAATCTAACCAAAGGAAGGAACAAATGTCGATTGCAAGGATGAGACATGAAACAGAGGACATTACAACGGATCCAAATGAGATAAAAAAGATAATTACACAGTACTAAGAAGGCCTGTACTCGAGTGAATTCAACAACTTGGAAGACATGGACAAATATTTGAAAACACAATCCCTCCCTAGACTATCCCAGATGTATGTCAAGATCCTCAACAGATCCATAAGAATGAAAGAAATAGGATTATTATGGAATTATCAAAAAAAAAAATCCCCTGGTCAGATGGATTCACAGGAGCATTCTGCCAATCATTTAGGGAACAACTGACACCAATACTACACAAAGACTTGCAAAACATAGAAAAAGTTGGAAAAGTCTCAAACTCATTCTATGAAGTCAGTATAAATCTGATAGCTAAAGCAGGCAAGGATCCCACAAGAATTGAGATCTACAGATCAATATCACTAATGAACATCAATGCAAAAATCCTTCAGAAAATACTGACCAATAGAATACAAAAACACGTTAAAAAAATAATTCACCATGACCAACTGGGATTCAGACCAGGGATGGAGGGATGGTCCAACATAAGAAAGATCACTAGTATTATTGGCCACATTGATAGGAAAAATGATAAGAACCACATGATAGTATTGATGGATATGGAAAAAAGCATTTGACAACATCCAACACCCATTCCTGTTTAAGACCCTCAAGAAGATAGAAATAGAAGAAAAAGTCCTCAATATTATGCAAGCTATTTATGAAAAACCAACAACCAATGTGATAGTCAATGGATAAAAGACAAAAACAACTTCACTGAAAAAGGGGACCAGACAAGGATGCCCCTCTCCCCACTCCTACTTAACATCATACTGGAGACCTTAGCTAACAACATAAAACAAAGAAAAGACATAAAAGGTATCCAACTGGAAAGAAAGAAGCAAAATTATCAATATTCACAGACAATATGATTGTATACATCGAAAATACCCTAACCTCCACTAGTGGAGTGTTGGGAAAGCAATAGGGGAATATGGCAGAGTGGCAGGATACAAGTTTAACAAACAGAAGTCTATTAGTCTCCTATACACATCAGAAAAGATCACAGAAGAGCAATTAAAAAGGTAGTACCCTTTACAATAACTAAGCAAAAAGTGAAATACCCAGGAATATACCTGACTAAAAAAAACCAAAAGATTTATATGAAAATTATAAAACACATTTATGAAAAATAAAAAGAGACTTCAAGAAATGGAAGAATATCCCATGTTGGTGGATTGGAAGACTCAATATAGTAAAGATGTCAGTTCTATCAAAGTCACTATATAAGTTCAATGCTAACCCAACATGAATACCATCATCCTTCTTCAAAGAATTGGAAAAACTGATTATCCACTTCATATAAAGAGGGAAGACGCCTAGAAACAGCAGAGAGTTCCTGAAGAAGGACAAAGTGAGAGGGCTCACTCTATCTGACTTTAGCATGTATTATGCGGCCACAGTAGTCAAAACAGTGTGATACTGGTATCAGGACAGATACTCAGACCAAGGGAAAAGAGCTGAAGACCCAGAAATAAAAATATCAGCATACATGCAACTGATTTTTGATAAAGGCCCCCAAAATATTAATTGGGAAGCAGATGCCCTCTTCCATAAATGGTACTGGAAAAACAGATATTTACCTGCAGAAAAATGAAGCAGGACCCCTCCCTCACTCCATGTACAAGAATAAACTCACGGAGGATCACAGATCTTTAGGTAAAACCCCAAATAATTAGGGCCATCAGTGAAGGAATTGAGACGAACCTAAGAACAGTGGCACAAGGAATACATAGATTATCAGAAATAGGGAATGATACAAATATAGAGGAGTCACAAATGAACAAGTGGGATAAAGTGAAAATAATTCACCTGTGTACATCAAAAGAATTCACCGAGAGTAATAAGAGAGCCCATTGACTAGGAAAACATCTTTAGCAATGACAAGTCAGACAAAGGCCTTTTTCCTAAAATCTACAATACTTTGCAAGCTTACAATAAGAGAAAAGCCAACTGTCCACTGAGGGAGTGGGCAAAAGAACTGAACAGAAGTTGTAGAGGGGAAAAAAACTGAATGACCAATAAGCACATGATAAAATGTTCCCGATCATTAGCCATAAGAGAAATGCAAATCAAAACAACTATGAGATACCAACTAACACTTGCAGATAGCCTAATTAAAAAAAATCAGGAAGCAACAAGTGATGGAGGGGCTGTGGTGACATAGGAACTCTCATCCATTCTGGTGGACTTGTAGGTATGTACAGCCACTATGAAAATAATTTGGTGATTTCTAAAACAGATGGAAATTGAGCTATTCCCCTATTGGAAATATACACAGAAATGGCAAGAAACAAACCACGATCATGACATCTGTATTCCATTGTTCACTGGGGTACAGTTTACAATTGCAAGGAGTTTGAAGCAACCAAAATTTCCATCAAAAGACGAGTGGATTAAAAAACTGTGGTACAATGAAGTACAATGGAATACTACACATCACTGAAGACTAGTGACGAACGCATGAAGCGTATCACTGCATGGGAAGAACTGGAGGAAACCACGCTAAGTGAAGTAAGCCAAGTTCAAAAGGACAAGTACAATGAGTATGCTGAGGTACACCTTTAAAAAAAGCCACGGGGCTATGAAATTTATATAAAAATTAGTGGGGCGAGGTCCAGATAATAAGGCAAGGGTCAGACCAAACCCAGGACTACCTATGGTAGTCAATTATGAAGGAAGGGGGTGGGGTGGGGAGATAGCAATGTGCAGTGAGGGAACATGTTAATAATCCACCCAGGGGAGGGTATTTCTTAAGTCTCCACTGGCAAAGAGAGACCCGACTTAAAAACAGCATTCTAGAATGTTAATGCAGCGTGAGAGCATGGAGCAGGGAGCCAGGGGAGGGGGTTTGAGAGTCCAGCCTCAATTCCATCCATGTGGACTGCAGCTGCCTCGCCCAGAAAAATTTACTCTGGAGGACAGCACTGAAGTTCGGGGAAGAAGGACACATCTGGTCTGATCACACGGGAGCAAATGACGGGGGAAGAAGAAAGAGTGGAGCGTATCCTGGATCACCAAGTCTTGAGGACAGGCATGACCAGATTTTAACATTGGTAAAGAGGGACACCAATGACCTGGGGATAGGGGGGTAGAGAGGATATAGTCCCTTCCCATTCTCGCACT
This sequence comes from Nesogale talazaci, assembly GCA_004026705.1. Lineage (NCBI taxonomy): Eukaryota > Metazoa > Chordata > Mammalia > Afrosoricida > Tenrecidae > Nesogale > Nesogale talazaci. Next base: position 31,671 of record PVJH01022592.1, read on the forward strand.
ATTCCCTAGCTTGTTGTGCATTCTTTCCAAAAATCTGGTTTGTTTTTTTTTAAAACACTGTGAGACTCTGGGAAAATTGTTTAAAATCGGTACTGTTCTGCCAAAAGCAGGACATCTGGTCACTTTACAAGAACAGCCAATGCACAGAGAGGACCAGATGACTAGCTCCACTACGAGACAGGACATCACTTTATGACCGAAGGCCCACGTGGGGGCAATACTGTAGGCACAGTGTCGGAATTGTAGATGTCCGTCCCTACCACCCAGGGGCAAACACTAAGCGTGTGCAGCAGAGCAGCGGGAGTAGCAGAGCATGGAGGTCTTGAGGTAGAACAAAGGTAGATTTGGGGGCCAGGGTGTGGAACCCCATGGGACTCGACCAGAGGTTATGCTCAGAGATTTGTAAATGGACCTTAACCTATTTGCAGGTTTTGCCTTTTTATTTTTATTTCTCCATCTATATTTTCTGGGCATTGCTTTGTCTTCTTTCTTGTTGTAGTCATAGTTTCATTTTCTTTTGTCGCTTCCTTTTGCTGTCTTGTTTTTAGTACATAGTTTCATCTCTGCAGGTTTATCTATATATGATAGGCTGGATAATCCGTCTGATGGAGAAAATAACAGAAGCATTGATTCCAGGGGAATATGGTTCTGGGGGCGAGAGGGAGGTGGTTGAAAGTCAGTGGGATTGTCCAACCCAGGAACAAGAGAACAAGTGCTCCGAAATCAGGGGCAGGGAGGGAGTGAGAGGCCTGGTAGAAATTGTTTAAGTCTAGGGTAACCGAGAGAAATTACTGAAACCCAAGTGAAGGCTGAGTGTGATAGAGGGACTGGAGAGAAGTAGAAGAAAATAGAGGAAGGAAATAGGAGGCAAAGGCATTCACAGAAGTCTAAACACATGCATGTATATAGGTAGACATGTTTATATATGATGAAGGGGAAGTAGATTTATGTACACATATTTATAGGCTCAATATTAAGGTAGCAGATGGACATTGGGCCTCTAGTCAAGTACTTCCTTAATGCAAAAACACTTTGTTCTATTAAATCGGCATTCTATGATGCTCACTATCCTGATCAAATTGCTGCAGACAAAAGTGTGCATGAGCAAATGTGGTGAAGAAAACGGATGGCACCCAGCTATCAAAGATATAGCGTCTGGGGTCTTAAGGACTTGAAGATAAATAATTGTCCCTCTAACGCAAAAAAACAAAGTCCACATGGAAGAAGCATACCAGTCTGTGTGACCACAAGGGATCAAAGATTCGGGCATCAAAGAACATAAAACCATATCATTGTGTGCCCACCTTCCCTATTGGGATTGCTGAAGACAAATGTATAAATAAGAAAATGTGGTGAAGAAAGCTGATGGTGTTCAGCTTCCAAAAGACATAGTGTTTGGGGTCTTGAAGGCTTGAAGATAAACAAGCGGGCATCCAGATAAGCAAGAAAGTCCACGTAGAAGTCCGTGTGATAACAAGGGTTTGAAGGGATCAGGTATCAGGCATCAGGGAACTAGAAATTTTATTAGTGTAAATGAGGGTGAGTACAGGTTGGGGACCCAAAGTCCATCTGTAGGCAATGGACACCACCTTACAGAGGGGTCTCAGGGAGGATATAAACTAATTAGGGTGTAGTGTAGCAATGAGGAAACATTCAACTTTCTTCTAATGCTTCAATGCTTCCTCCTTTCTACTCTCATGATCCCAGTTCTACCTTACAACTTTGGCTAAATCAGAGGATAGACTGGCACAGATATGAAACATAGGGAATCCAGGACAGATGATCCTTTCAGGACCAGTGATGAGAATGGCAACGCTGGGACGGTGGAGGGAAGGTGGGGTAGAGAGGGGAAAACAATCTACATATAACCTCCTTCCTGGGGCATCAAAAATGGGGAGGTGGATGAAGGTCGTCATCATACAGTGTATGATATGATGAAGTAATAATAATTTATATTTTACCAAGAGTTTATGGGGGGGGAGTTTCAAGGAGGGAGGGGAAAAATGAGGAGGCGATGTCAAAGACTTAGATAAAAAGCAGATGTTAAGAGACTGATGAGGGCAGTAGATGTAGAGATGTGCTTGACACACAATGAACCTATGTATGGAATGTGATGAGTTGTATGAGCCCCCAATAAAAGGATTTTCTCAAATGAAAAAAGAATGAATTATGAATGCATAAAAATAATAATTGTAAATTTATTGAGGGTGGATCTCCCCATCATCATTTTCACTATCTCAGCAATATTATATTCACCTTGTTAACAGTTGTAATTTTAGAGGGAATCAGAGTCACAAGATAGAAACAGTGATTCACAGGGTGCTTCTTCAACCCCAGTTCTTTTCCGACAGATATCAGAGAGAACATTACAGTAACAGAATGGAGAGCGGGTGGCAGCTCACCTCCTCTGATGTCCAAGGGGAGAGGGGACTAAAACTCGACATCAGCTCAAGGACAATTCCTATGAGGCAGAGGTCAGGCACACCACCACCTTCCAATGTTCTTCATCAATTCTGACAGTGATCATCTCTTCCAGAACACTCTGTATTCTTCACATGGGTCTAATAGTTTGTTGAAATGGCCATATGGAACTCACAGACCAGACCCACAATTGAGCTTCATTTATTTTGTTTCTCTAGAGAACTCTGTCTATGGCAGGTGGGCAATATAAATTCTTCACTTTGCAAATCAATACTTGATGCAGAAGATAATGCATTATAAATTACCTCCTTCAAAAGAGATTTCATATTCAAGAGCCTATAGAGAATCTTGCGTGGACTTTAAGATATTCTGCAGTTCCACTGATAAGCAGAGTGAGTCCTGAACTGACACCATGTCCCATGTGACGCTCTGGCACATAGACATTTCTTGAAGATCAAGGGTCATTTGTTATCAGAGAAATAAAAGTAATAATCACTCTTGCTTGAATGGCTATAGCCCAAACAGAAAAAAAGGGTTGGCAAGATTCTAAGTTAATAATGGTAAATGAATGTGGATAGAGATAGCAAAAGTGAGTCAACGTGAAGAATTTCACCAAGATCACTAAATTGTACATGTTGGAATAGGTGAGTGGGTGTATGTTTTTCTATGTGTATTTTTCCACCAAAAATAAAACAAAATTTTAAAATAATTCTTTTATATGCTGAGAAAATGGAACCTTTGTACATGCCAGTTAGGAAAAGCAGTGGTATAATGTTAAACATAAAATAAGCATATTTTTAAGAGAAATGGATATGTACGTTGATACCAATCTTGCAAAAGAATGTTCCTTAAAAGTATTATTGATTATAGTAAGAAACTGGAAAAAGCGGGGGGTGGGTGGAAAGAGATGATACCAAGGGATTCATAAAAATTAAATGGTTAGAAAAGAATGAGGGCAAATCTGTACAAACATGGCAGATTCAATTGATGTATGGATTGTGATCAGAGTTTTACAAGCCCCAATAAATGACTTAAAATTTTTTTAAGTATGTGGCCGTCATGTGCTTGTGTTAATTTCATGATTAGGATGTAGGGGTGGTGTCAAGCCTGTTAATCTGGAGATAGCCATTGAGTAGCCGATGAAACTTCTGTGTGGGCATGGCTTTCTCCTGATAAGTCTGGGAAGTCTCGCAATATTTCCCTCGTTAAGATGAGAATCCATCTCCCCACTTGTTGAGAGTTAGTTTCAGAGATGATTAATCACAGACAAGACAAGATGGCAGTGTCTAAGGAGCCAGAGAAGCCACACAGCTTGCCCTGATGGAGCCAGACATCTGAAGCTGGAGAGGCCACGTTGAGACCCCTGCCAGCCTTGGGATTCTGCACCCACTGACCTGTGACTTTGTGAATTGGAAGGAGACGTTATAGACTGGTGTCAGACATATGGGTTAATATTGGACTTGTGACTTTGAACTGGACTGGGTTGGGATGTTTTCTCAGTGTTCCATTCTTTTTGTCTATAAACCCTTTCCTTATATCCATATGCATGTCTATGAAATTTGTTCCTCTAGTCTACTCGGACTAACACAAAGTGCAAACATCCCAAAGCATCTATCAACTGTTTAAAGTATGAGCAAAAGTGTACAATGTGTACAATGACACATTAAAGTATCTTCTTGCAAATAAGACACATGTTTCTCAGCGGCTTCCTTGTCTTGGGAGGTATTACTATAAATGTGATATGCTAATTTTAACAGAAATGTGTACAACAAAAATTGGTATAGCAGAAAAGTACCTCTTGAGGAGAGGTAGTGTTTGGAAGCAAACAAAAAGAGCACATGATTGGTTTGAGAAATACAATATTTACTAATGAAAAGAAATATGGAATTAGACATAAAAAATTTGACATAGCTAAATATTAAAGAATTTTTACTGAAAAAAATCACAAAGACAGCACATTGTATAATTCCATGTATACAAAATGTCCAGAACAGGGAAATATATATCAACAGAAAGGTGATTAATAGTATTCTCAGCATGAAGGATAAGAAGACTAAGGGGCGATAGTTAAAGAGCATGGAATTTCTTTTGGAAATGCTAAAAATAATGTGTTTTCATCATAGGTGTTGGTGACTATACAACTCTGTGTATATATTAACAACCACTAAATGGTACACTTTAAATTCATAAATTGTTGGTATGAAAGAAATATATCCATGAAGATTTCACATGAAACAAGCAGCCTTTAACATGTAATGTCTGTCAACAATGCTGACATTGCTCTATAATGACTTTGTCTTTAGGTTTTGTGGGTCTTCAGTCACAACTGGCCATACTCTTACCTCTGTTCCAAAATCTATTCTGTAACATAGGGACAGGCAAATG
>PVJH01022593.1:0-36847 GCA_004026705.1 Nesogale talazaci
GAAGCAGCGTCTTTTCTCCCGGATAGGTAGGTTGGGCCCATCTAGATGGAAAAAGCCATCTGAGAAATGATGTTCCCACAAGAATGGTGCCTGCCGGATATGCCCAATGAGAAAAGAAAAAGTGGTCTGTGATTTTAGAAGGCTACCCTCACCCAAATTAAAATATGGAAGAATTCTGTCAATTCCAGATCTGTCCCCCTCCCCTTCTCAACTCTTCTTGCCACCCCACTGTCCCGATTGCTACCTTGTGTGTTCTCAGAGCACCACATACTTGCCCATGTGCAACTTAGTCCACCTGTCCTTGAACTGCAGCTGGAGTCGCTAGGTCTTTTCGAGGTTAAGTAGCATTCCACTGTGTGAAGGCATTCTCCCCTGGAGGGAGCTGATTTGGGAGAAATGTGACCAGGTGTTCCTCAGAGGCAAGGTTGGCCAGACTTCACCTTCCACACTTTGGACATGTTGTCATGAGAGACAAGTCTCTGGAGAAGGATATCAGGCTTGGTGAAGCAAGGGGGCAATGACAAAGAGGAAGGCCCTCCTGAGACGGGCTGGCACGGTGGCTGTGTCAACGTGCTCAGACACAGGAACGTTTATGAGGGGAATGCAGGAGCAGGCAGAGTTTCCTTCTGTTGGGCACAGGGTTGGCAAGGGCTGGATCTGACTCCATGGCACCCAACAACAGCGGTAGTGGCGGGGTGGACGGTCGGCTGCGTCCGGTCTTAGGCAATCTTGGATAACGATCACAGAGCTTGTTAAGGGCACATGTTATTTCCTTTGAGATATCAAAAAGTAGCATTGCTGGCCAAAGGGTAGGTACACGGCAAACTTTATAAGAAGCAGTCCGCTTTCCCAAGTGGATTAGAATAGTTCACAGGGAGGTAGCGCCACATTAAAAAACTGACGGTTTCTTATCCAGACTTGGGTGAGAGCTGTGCCTTTAGGTCTTTGAGAAGTGAGTGGGAGATGGATAACCCCCTCCCCAAGTCTTCCCTCAGTAAAAGGCCTCCCCCGAGCATTGTACCAGAGTTCTGCTGCCTCCAGTCTCTCCAGCATGAACTGGTGTCAGGCCTCCCGATTCTAGCCATGTTTCTCAAGCGTGAACAGGTACAAGGGTCCTGCTTTCCATCTGCCAGCCATCCCCTCTGGGGCTGTGGGCTTTTCCGTGTCTTCTGTGGCACCGAGAGGAAGCACTGGTGAAGTAGTGAATATGCAATGGGCCGCCAACCTTTTTAAAATGAGTCCTTCGAAACCACCAGCCTCTCCTAGGGAGAAAGGCGAGGTTTTCTAGCCCCATAAAGAGATACCATCTGGGAAGCGCATAAAGGCAGCTCTCTCGCTATGAGCAGGCATCCCTGGATGGCAGGGAATTCTGTTTGGGTTTGGCGGTTAACTAGATCACGCCTGGAGTTTCCTAGCCTGGTGGTGTCTGACTTCTCTGAAGGTCGGTTGGTGATTAGTTCCTTGCCGGGCGGACCTCGGCTCCCCACCGCCTTCAGAGCTCGCCTTTCCAAAGTGCCACCTCCTGTCCCTGGCGGTCACTCAGGCCCTGCGCCAGCCAGAGGAAGAAGCCGCCGCTTGTTCTTTGCTGCCCGAACTCCTTTTGGGGGCTCTGGAAGTGGGGTGATGGTCCCTGGTCACTACATTTTGCACGTGGGCCTCTCCCCCGCCCCACTGCCCGCTGTGCCTGGCCCCGTCCTGTGGGAGTGGCCTGTAAAGCGGGGTTAACCCCGCGACCCTGCGTGGCTTTGGAGGCGGGGTCTTTGCGACAGGACAATCAGTGTCCCTCACCCCTTTGCCCTTGCATCTCCGACTCCTCCCATGTAGCTGCCAGAACCATCCGGAGGTAGGAATTGGGAAGTGACACGCCCTAAGGGTGTGTGTGTGTGTGTGTGTGTGTGTGTGTGTGTGTGTTAGGCTCCATTTTCCATGCGGCCCCTTCCTGAAGCTCACGGCAACCCGTCTCCTCTGATCGCGGGAGCCCAGAGGAACGGGAACCTACTGGACTACTGGGCAGAACTTTCTAGCTCCAGCTATCCCGAGGCCTCCAGGGGGAACTCCACTTCTGCCCTGGTTTGGGATTTAAACCCGACTGTGAAGGCGGCTTGCCTGCCGGTGGGACCCTCGCTCCAGCAAACCCACGCTGCTCCCAGCATCCTTCCTTCCCGGGCAGGTGGGGGGGGGGGGTCGTCCCTAGTCCACGAGCCCCAGGCAAAGTAGATGATCTGGGACCCCCAGCCTGAGACTGTGTGGCTCCAGACTGGCATCATCTCCTCCTCCCAGATAGGCCAGACACACAGGAAGCAGCGTTTTCTACAGAGGAAGGATAGAAGGTGTCTTATTAAAAATGTGTGCCCAGCTGGCCTGCAACAAATCACCAAATTTGACACAAGAATCTTATTAAAGTACCCCCAGCCTGGGAGACGACCGCTCAAGAGTGAACAGGCTTAACATTGCACAGACATCCAGAGAAGGAGAACACATCAGAAAACTAACGACGTGTATTTCTGTGAAACTTAGGGGAAGTTTTATTTTATTTTTCCCTTTTAGATCATGCATTAGCCCAACCAGCAACGCTGATGAGCCCAAAGAAGCCCTTCAGCCCATTCTGACTTGCTGTGCCCATGTAGGGCAGGGCAGAACTGCCCTGTGGAAGTCAGGGACGGTCACTCTTCAGAGGACAGGAAAAGCCTGTCCTTCCCCTGAGGAGTGGCTGATATTTTTAACTGCTGTAAGGTTAATAGCCCAATGGGTAACTACTCTGCCAGCGGGCTCTGCTGAGAGGACAATGATATAGATAAATTCAAAGAGTTCAAACCATGAGATGGCTAAAGGCTGGAAGACAGAATGTACTTGGGGATGGGGGGGATATGCGGGGTTCAAAATGTTGAGCTTAAAAAGTTCTAAATTTTCATCAGCTGGCTTTGAACCCAAAGCCCAATGCAAAACCATTGTATTTCCAAAATATGGTTCTAAACTTTTCAAAAAAGCTCCCCGTGTCTGATGGTGTCTGCTCCATATCCCTTTAAGCTAAGAGCCGCTGGTGGCATGATTTAAAGGAAGGGGTCCCTGACTTAGGAACCAGATGATCCATTTCCATCTTGGCACTGACTTTAGATGAATTCCTGAGCTTCACCTGTTCAGAAAGAATAATATTATCAACCAAGAGGTTTATGAATCAATCAGTTTCTATAAAGTGCTTGGCATACCAACCCCACAACAACAAAACCAAACTCAATGATTCCCTGTCCACTCAGGGTGACCGAGTAGGTGCCAAAGTTGGGCTGTACTCCATAGGCGTCTCAATGATTTCCTGTTCACCTGTGGCGACCTCCTGGGGACCAGGACTGAACTGTATCCCAAAGGGTTTTCAATGGCTATCATCTTACGGAAGAGGATCACCAGGTCTTTCTTCTACTTTTCCATCCAAACCACCAACACTTCAGTCAGTAATTCGCTCTCTCTGGCTCGGTTCCAACTCGGAGTGTTGGGCTGTCCCCAGTGGGTTTCCAAGGCGGTCAGTCTCTGCGCAAGTAGAAAGGCGCAGCTCTCTCCTGCCGGGCATCTGGTGGCTTTGATATTGCAGTCAGATGTCCCCTAAGTAGCCCAGTCCTCCACCAGGCCTCCTCCTTTCAGTTAAGAGCGGAGCACCAGCCATCGCAGAGGCCCACAGGCAGGAAGTCAGAACACCAGCTGATGCTGAGTCGAGCTCAAATCATGATGACCGAGGTCTGGTAGAGCAGAACTGCGCTCCATAGAGGTTTTTGGGGAAAAAAATCGTTTTATTGGCATCTATGCCCCATACCATACAGTTCAAGCCTATTAAAGAAGAGTTATGTGAGCATCACCACGATCATTTCAGAACACCTTCTCTCCTGCTCTCATTGTTGTCGGATCCACATTTACCCTCTAACCTCCCTCTTACGTCCCTGGGAAATTAATTGGTAACCCAGTAACTGTCTCTATAGTTGCACCTCTGAAATTTCAGACATGGAAAATCATACGAAACACCAACAGGAAGCAAAGAAACAGCAAGGGCAAAACAAAACAGAAAAACCTCTATCAAACAGAAAGCAGCAAATACTTCAAACCGAAACAATTTAAAATGGGTCAAAGGGGAGATCAAATGATAAGGTGTTAACACTTTAACCCCACTTCGATCTTTGACATCTCTCTGTCTGCGAGCAAGGCCATTCACGTCGCTGGACTGTCGTCAGAGGGAACTCGCTCGAGGCTGCATCTCGGTGCTATTGCTGCTGCTAGGCGTCACCCGTTCACTCCCACCCATAGCAACCCTTCACACAACAGAATGCAACCCTGAGTGGCCCTGTGACATCCTCTCAATTGTCCTAAGGCCTGAGCCGTTGATGCAGTCACTGTGCCAGCCCATCTCGGGGGAGGGTCTTCCTCCTTTTCGCTGCCCCTCTACTTTACAAACCTGATGTCCTTCTCCTGGGACTGGTCTCTCCTGATTTAAACAAAGTCTGGCCACTGTTACTTCAAGGAGGACTCTGGCCTTACTTCTTTCAAAACAAATTGTTTTGTTCTTTTAAACGTCCATGGTACTTACAGTATTCTTCTCCAGCACCATAATTCAGATGCATTCATTTTTGGGGGGTCTTCTTTATTCAACTTTCACAAGCATAGGAGGCAATGGAAGAGACCATGGCTTGGGTCAGATTCCCCACAGTGCTCAAAGTAACATCCTTGTCATTCAATACTGTAAAGTGGTCTTGTGCAGCAGATTTACATACTGTTCCTCAGAAAATCCCCAAAACTGGAGAGAGTGTGCCAGGACTGAGGTGGATCAGAGACATTTAGTCTCTCACAAGCTTTCGTCTTGCTGAGGGCTCCTGGGTTGGGGAGAGAGAAGCTTGAGGAGGATGAAGACGCATGGCTCCTCAGGGCATCTGTCTGTCTGCATTGCCTCCATAGGCAGACGGGGCCTTAGCCTTCTAGGCAGGAATAAGGCGCCAAGGAACAAGGGCTTCACCCAGTGACACTAACCACTCTTGGGTGTTACTTTAATCTCATTTGATCTCGCTGTACATCCAAGACACATTCACAATATTGGCAAAATGAAAGCCATTATAACTATTTATAGAAATAAATATTAAACAATAGAAAAAATGACCTAAGATGAACTGGTTACTCCCACCTACATGTGACCCACCTTGTAGGAGAGGAAACTACGTACATTTCAGAGGGGGAAACCCCAACTGCTCCTCTCTTTATAACATTCAGCAGATGTCCTGGGCCCACCGGCTCCCATCATGCTCTGCTCTCTCCCTAGGCTTCCCTGAGCCATTCTGAATCTTCCTGGGCCTGGTGTCTCTGGCTCCACTCTGCTGGAAGAAGACCCCGCACAGGGCCTTCTGAGCCTCTGCAAGGAATCCCTACACGGGGGTGGCCAGGTCCCCTGACAACCTCCTTCCCAGGGGTGCCCTGCTTCTCTCAGTGGGCCAACGAGTCCCAATATTTCTCTGTCTTCAGTGTCACAGCCCTTGACTTCTATTAAACCAACTCAAATGCACTGCCGAGTCAATATTCACTCTTAATGACTTTATAGGATACGGTACAAATGCCCCTGTGAATTCCTGAGATTGCAATCCTTTTTATTAGTAACTGTTATAACTATGGATATTATAACAATCCATAATTCAATTAGATTAAGCATAATTGTACAGCTGCTGTCACCTTCATTTTTGAAACATTTTCTTTCTTCTTGAACTCTTTGATATCAGCTCCCCTTTGTCCCAAGAATTGTGTGTGTGTGTGTGTGTGTGTGTGTGTTTCATATCTTATACCGTCCAGTGTTTCTGGAGATGGTAACTCTTTATGAGCAGAAAGCCTCATCTTTTGTCCTGAGGAGCCGGCTGATGGGTTTGAACTGATGACCTTGCAGCCCAAAGTATAACCACTATGCCCCCAGAGCCCCCGTGTTTATAGAGATAGTAGTGGTAAAAATGGCAAGAAGAAGAATCAAGCCCAACATCAGCCCAAGACTGATGCCTAAGAGGGGAAAGTCTCGTCTCCAGTGTCTGACCTTATTTTCATTCTGACATCAGCTGGCCCTCCTATGGCACTCTACTCGTCTGCTGGGGCTGATCATTCATCGTGGCGGCTACCTAGTACTCACAATCATGGTTTATTAGTGAAGCTAACAGGTCACTAACAGGTCAAAATTAGAAAAGCTCAGGATACACTTCTTTCAATCAACAGCACTCTTCTCAGCCATGCTGTCAGGAGCGGCATGATCAATAATTACTTAATGCTTTTAGACAGTTTTGAAAGCTCGGTTTGTTCACTGCAAACACACATCAAACAATCTAACAATCTTTTTTTTTTTTCAATCTAACAATCTTAGCATTAAGTACCAAGGGATAAGAATAGGAATCATCCTAAAGGCCTGGTAACAGTACGCCACACACATTATTCAAGCATCATGGTCTCCATCAGCACGGCCTTCATGGGTGTACTCACCCTGGGTAGAGTGGGAGAGAGCAAGAGTTGAGGTCTCTTTGGTCCCTCGCTCTCTAAAAAGTCAGGGTCTCTACCCAGGTTTAAATAATTATTTCAGCTGGTCCTTTGACATCATTTGGAAATCCTGCCACATTCTGCCAAGTCTTATCAGGGTTCTCCACACTTTGGGGGGGGGGGGTTCTTCTAACCATCTGTTGATTCTGGCTTTTGACCAATTTGGGGTCAGGTCTAGCTATCGCTCTTATGTTTTTTCTTAAAAATGAAGTTTCTTGTGTTGCTTTCTATAAAGTGGCTCAACATCTTGCAAGGAAGTTCTATGAGGCTCTCATCACATGTGCACTGACATGCCTCTCTCTGATCCTTGGCTTCTTAGTCACGTGGTCCCTTGGCCTCTGCCCTGCTTACACAAGTGGAACAAGCCTCCTTTTGCTCTGCTGATAAATGCCCCCGGGGGCATTTCACTCTACTGTGTGCCCCAGCCCAAAGGTCCTCTAGGCCTATTTCCATCATCAGCTCCCTTAATTAGGTCCCTGGAGGCACCTCCCCCTGCAAAGTCACCCTGTAAAGTCAGCTTGACTCACTCCCTGGATGAGGAAACCTGTCACTCCGGCTTAGACTCTGGTTCTTGGTTTTTCTGCTTGTGCTCCTTCTGCCCCTCCCCTGATAGCAAAACTCTGTCTTTTGGATGGAAGAGATTCAACACAGAGGGATCTCAGGGTCCAGACCACAGCATCTCTGCCCCTCCCCTGATAGCAAAACTCTGTCTTTTGGATGGAGGAGATTCAACACAGAGGGATCTCAGGGTCCAGACCACAGCATCCACTCCTGGTTCCTCTCTTTAGCGAGTAGTGAGATCCCCCCTCTGGTTTCTGAGATGGTTTGTTTTATAGCCATCCGATGGCAAAATCAACCAGTCCTGATGTTATAACTACTTATACTTACAATGAACCTTGTGAGCACTCACTCACAAGTGAATCATAATCCATTGCATCTTCCCCCTCCTCCCTTCTCTTACCCACCCCCAGGAAGAGGAGAGGATTTGGAGCAGGTTACAGAGATCATACCTAGACAGAGCAGATGAAATCAAACCCACACCACCACAGCCGTCCTACCAAACACTTGTACAATCACTGTCCAACCTCTGATTGTGGGGGAATAATGCCTCCAGAGCCAGAAAGTCCATATGAGAGAACCCTATTACACCACAGCATTTAAGACCATCAACTTGAATCCCACCAGCCCCGAGTGAGAGGGACAAGGTACGGGGCAGGGAGAGTGTAAGTGTCTGCTGTCTGTCTTGTGTCTCTCCCTTGCCTCCTGCAGCCCCTGAGAAATCCCTTCCTTCCTGGCCCCTACCTCATTCCATTGCTTTCTCCTCCACCTTTGTGTGACCTCTGGCTCTCCCCCTTCCCCGCCCCCCCCACCGTGTCCTGAACAATGCAAGTAAGATCTTGGCAACGGTCCTGCCCCAGCCAGGCCCTCTCTCAGCCCCCCGAATTCTGAAATGTCTCCAGGAAAGGCAGTTCCTCACCTAGGACGTGATCTCTCTTACTGCCCACGAACTCTGGGTTCCAGGTCTGCAAGGACTGTCTTCCTAGTTCCCAGGGATTCGAAGGAGATGCAAACACAAAGGCAGGCTGTTTTTTAGCAAAGGTGTTGTGGGATCCCTGATGGGGGAGGAAGGGAGACCAGAAAGATGCTCTCACTTTATTATTTATTTGCAATTTCCTTTCTTAAAAGTTTCCAATGTGGTCTCAGGCATTTCAGTTAGGGAGTAGGTCGCCCTTGGTCCTACCCAGGTCTCCTCACAGGCTGGTAAGGAGAGACTGTCCCCAAAGGAGGTCTCATTCACGGGGCACCGAATTTAAAGAGGAAGAAAGAGGGTCTAGGCATAATCCAGATCTGCTTTCTACATCACACTGGCTAGCCAACATCTATCTTTTTTAAAAGATTATTTTATTGGGGGCTTGTACAACTCTTATCACAATATATCCATCCATCTATTGTGTCAAGCACATTTATACATTTGCTGCCATCACCATTCTCAGAACATTTGCTTTCTACTTGAGCTCCTCATTTTCCCCCTCCATCCCTGTCCCCCTCCCATGAAGCCTTGATAATTTATAAATTATTATTTTGTTATATCTTACACTGTTCGACATCTTCCTTCACCCACTTTCCTGTTGGCCATCCCCCAGGGAGGGGGTTATATGTAGATCCTAGTGATTGGTTCCCCTTTTCTATCCCCCCTTGTCTCCACACTCCCAGTATCGCCACTTTCACCACTAGTCTTGAGGGGTTCATCTGTCCTGGATTCTTTGTTTTTCCAGTTTCTATCTTCACCAGTATGCCTCCTTGGGTCTAGCCAGATTTGTAAGGTAGAATTGGGATCATGATAGTGAGGAAGAGGAAACATCAAAGAACTAGTGAAAAATCGTATGCTTCATCATTGCTACACTGCACCCTGCATTGCTCGTCTCCTCCCCACAACCCTCTGTAAGGGGGTGTCCAGTTGCCTATAGATGGGCTTTGGGTCTCCACTCCACACTCCCCCTCATTCACAATGATATGATTTTTTGCTCTTTGATGCCTGATACCTGATTCCATCGACACCTCAGGTCACACAGGCTGGTGTGCTTCTTCCATGTGGACGTGGTTGCTTCTGAGCCTTTCTGACTCCAGACACTATATCTTTTGATAACCTGGCACCATCAACTTTTTTGGCCACATTTGCTTATGCACTCACTTGTCCTCGACGATCTTGTCGGGAAGGTGAGCATCATGGTATGCCAGTTTAATAGAACAAAGTGTACTTGTATTGAGGGAGTACTGGAGTGGATACCCAATATCCATCTGCTACCTACATTCTAAACCTATAAATGTATGCACATAGATCTATTCCACATATTACATTTAAATACATTTACATATGTACATGCCTGTATTTAGAACTCTATATATGCCCTTTGCCTCCTATTTCTTTCATTTATTTCCTTTAACTTTTCTCTTATCCCACTATCATACTTAGCCTTCATTTGGGTTTCAGTAATTCCTCTCAGTTACAGTGCCCTTGAACAAGCCCTCACAGGCCTCTTACACCCTTCTTGCCTCTGATTTTGAATCACTTGGTGTTCCTTTTTCCCTGGGTTTGTTAACACCACTTCCTTCCCCCACCTCCTCTTCTCCCATGTCCTCCTAGGAATGACGTCCCCATTGTTGTTTTCTCCTCCAGAATGTTTATCCAGCCTCTCTTATTCGATAGACCTTCAGAGATAATAATATGCACAAAAACAAAGATAATAATATGCACAAAACAAAGCAACAAAAGAATGCAAAATAATAACATAATAAAGAAAAGCCTATAAGTAGTTCAAGATATGTTTGTTGACCTTTAGGAGTGTTTTCTGGTCGAATCTGATCGGGTGCCATGCTCTGGCCCCAAAGTCTATTTTTGGTATTCTGTTGGGACTTCTTTGATCTGTTCCCCTTGCTGTTCTGTTGCATGCCCTTAATGTTTTGCCTCAGTGCAGTGGAGTCAGATCAGGGGCAATTTCCACACTGTGTCTCCAGTGTTGTCCCCTGTAGGGCTATGGGTCAGTGAGGGATGTCCTGTCTCATAGTGGGCCCAGCCATATGGTCCTCTCTGTGCATTGGTGCTTTGAGCAGGGATATTGTCCTCAGGGCTTAGTGAGCCAGGACATGCGCCACTCTCTCTTCCTTCCCATTCATTTGCTCCTGTGTGTACTGATCCAACATGTCGCTCTCCCTGAGCTGTTGCTTCAGTGCTGGCTTCTGATGTAAATTTTTTTGGGGTGAGGGGCGGTTGTCCCCGTAGTTGGGGTTAAGCCGGGCCCTCAGACCTCTCTGCTGGTTCCCTGCTTCAGACTGGAATGTTGCATTCATGCCTTCAAGCACCAGGTTAAGTTAGCCAGCAGCTATCTTATGGGTGCTCTGTTGGTCCAGATTTTGAAAAGGTAACTTTCTACTCTAGAATTCTGACTCAGGAAGGAACTAATTTTCTTATAAGTCGACTATGAGCAAAAATTCACATAAATTATTTCATTGACTCATCAGAACCACCTCTGATCATTTTACCCTTATGACAGCTGACAGTGGTCATCCTTGAAATTAAACAATCCCCAAGGCCTGAATGAACTCCCCAAGAGCCTTTAAAGGTCAGAGGACAGGATCTTGCACTCTGGTGGTACTGTCAGGCCACTGTTCTGCTGTTGGCCACCAGGTCAGTGGTTCAAACTCACTAGCTACTCTGCAGGGATGAGTTGAAGCTGTCTGCTCCCAGGAAGATTGATGGGGTGGCCGTGGGTCACAATTCACTCAGTGGCAGTCAGTAGTCCAGGTGTCCAATAAATGACCTGTTTCTCACTCTCCTTGTACTTTATTTTAGGAGATCTTGGAACACAATTGACACCAGCCAAGTCATTGCTAAGTGACTCTGGAAATCAAGCCACAGCTTCCCCAGAAAAGCTTTAGTCCAGGGAAGGTTGTTTGTTTGTTGGCTTTCCTTGGGCCTTCCCCTAAAGACGCTCAGTCTCGGAAAGCCACAGGGGAGACCTGCTGTGTACATAGGGTCACTGTGAGGCAGCATTCCCTCTGTGGCATGGAGCTGTAGGAGTCACAACTCCGTTTCTTTGAGGTGCAGACTGAGGAAACCGCTGGTCCTTCCTTCTTGGGGTCCTGGAGGGAGAAAAGGCAGGCAATCTCCTTGGCCCTCAGACCGGAAACTTCCTTTTCCTGTTCCAATTTGCTCTCACTGAATGTCTATGATGGGTCACGTACCCACCGAGCTCCTTCCCAGGCGAACACACGTGCTCCCTGGGGTCTCGTGTTTGTCTCCTCAGGTTGCTCACAGGCTCACGTGCCCACTCGTTTGGGAGGGATGTGGTCAACTTTTAAAACTTTTATTTTACTGTGGTAAAAGAATATAGTTTTATTTCTTGACCATGGGAAAATCTTCTGAGGGGACTTGAACAACAAATTGGTGGGGAGAGGGTGGAATCCTATGATCTTTTCACTCCTTTTCTCTAGGAACTTTTGGGAGACCCTCCTGTGCCTTTGACAGTCCGACCCTCTGCCACTAATGTGCTACATTCCCAGAGATGTGCAGTCTTCGGGGCTCGCCTTCCCAAGCGATCCCTCACTTTGATCACCCCCAACGGAAACGCGGGGCTCCTTGAGCAGTAACTTCCCCATGCCCCCTCCTCTCAGCGCCTGCAAAGTGTGTTTTAGAACTGCATTTAGTATGATTTCACAATATTCATAAGAGCCTGAGACAGGATTCCCTCTGACTCTCCCAGGGTCACACGGTGCACCCGTGGCATGGTGGCATCTCCCAACTTGAGACCAGGGTCTCCTTCCACTGAGATTCGTCTTCACCCATTGGAGACTTTCCTCACACAATAAGTACGTGTCAGAGCCTTCAGTAGCACTGTCGGGTAAATGATGAACCACTAACCACAAAGGCAGTGGTTCAAAACCACCCACCACTCTGCAGGAGGACAGTTGAGGCCATTGCTCTCAGAAGCATTTCTAGTCTCAGAAGCCGTATAGAAGGCTCCTCGCCACGAGGCCGTCAGCTCAATGAAAGTGCATCTGTTTTTTCAGAGTTGGGTGCCCAACCCGGCCAGCTAAGTGCAGGGCTGCAAACACAGGCAAGATACTGACCGAATCCCAAAGGGGCGTATGCAAAGATCATTTCCTCTCTCAGTGTCACAGAAGTGTGTTTGCTACTGAGAGAGGATACACTGAAGAAGGCCAGGGCACCTTGCAGGGCCAACTTGCCTAGAGGAAATAATCTCTAGCTGGGGTCTGGAAGGGTGACAGAAATCTTGGGGCAGCTGGCATGGCCCAACCCTGGGCATCCTCAGGTTTCCTTGGAGGTGAGCTGGTCAAGGAGAGAAAGGAAGGAGCTGCTGGCCTTTCAGTGGTCGGACTCATTCGTCCTTGCCATGCAGGGTGAGTCCTTGGAGAGTCTGTTAGGGGCTGTGAGATCACACCGAGACCCCCATCCCAACACACTCGCCACTTCTGTCCCCACAGTAAGCAGGAATGGTGTGAATGAATGGCTGTCTGGAGGAAAGATAGGCACTGCCCAGAGAGTAAACTCAGCCTCTTCTTAGGAAACTACAGCCCAGTCCCAGAGTCCAGTCATGTCGGTGAGTGTCACCACCCCCTCCACTCTGTCACGAGAGTGGAGAGAGCACAGTAGAGATGCAAGGCCCACAATTGCTGTCCCGTTTACTGAAAGGCTTGCTTGGGCACAGGGAGCTTGGCCATTAGTGGGCCAGGGACATTGCCAAGAAAGCCAGCCTTGCAGGAAGATGGAGGAGGAGTGGCAGTTCCCGCTGCCCCTAGGCCCCCTGGCCCTTCCATTTCTTCCACCAGCACTCCTTAGAAAAGTACGAGGCCAAAGGGTGCGGTGGGTACGGCATGTGCCCGGGCCCCACCTGAGCGGGGAGGGGCGTGGTGACGAGCAGGTTCTTTGGGTCTCACAGTTTCTGTCATCAGCTACAAGAGATCATCCGCGCTTGAAAATGAATCGACGTGGGCACTCTTTTTCTCTGCGGGTGTTGTTGGTGGCTGACGTCAAGTCGGTTTCCACGCATAGGGACCCCCTATACAACCGTGAGAATTGGCACCGTCCTGCCAATTTTTGGTAGGTTTGAGCCCCCAGGAGGCAGCCACACCATCAGTCCACCTTGTCAAGGTTCTTCTCTTTGCCATTGCCCGTCCCTTTACTGAGCAAGACATCCTTCTCCCGGGACTGGTCTCTCCTGACAACACGTCCAAAGCAGGTCAGAGGAAGTCTCGCCATCCTTGTCTCCAAGGAGTGCTCTGGCTGCACTCTTCCCAGACAGATCTGTCTGTTCTGTTCGTCGTCCCTGGCACTTTCAGATCCATCATGCCACTGCTTCGATTCTCTCGAGTCACGATGCGTAGGCCACCCTGATTTCAGGTCCCTGGTGTCCTGGAGAGCACCTTCCTCCTGGGTCCCAGGTGCAGTTAGGGCACCACTTTCTTCCGTCATGGCAGCCTGTTCCCACCAGGTCTCTTCTCCAAGGTGTGCCGACTCCCCATGAGGAGTGGGTAACTGAGTGTCAATGGAGCGGTGACGTAGGAGTTGTTGTGACTGGCTTGCTTTCTTGTCCTAATATGTCATTCACGGTCCCTACGCCTTTGCATTACAGGGGAGCATGGATCAGACAGGAACTTCCCCTGAGTCCTCCTCTGCCCCTGCATGGGAAAGCCAGAGGAGCACTGCTGCCTTTTCAGATGCGTGGCAGGCGGCTGGCTGGCGTGGGCCGCCTCAGCATTGGGTGAGGCTCACCATCCTACGCCTGCAAGAATCCCACCAGTGCAGGGCCCCTGACCCACTTCCTAAGAGGCCTTGAACCTTTGAATTAAAAATGAAAAGTCGCATGAGTCACTGCCCTTTGAGGGGGGAGGAGGAAAAGATTCACTCCACTCCTTCCTCCAACCTCGGGTGTGCAAAGGCTAAACTGGTCTCTCGGCAGAGCAGGCTTTTCTTGATGGTGCCTGAACTCAGGTCCCCTTGGGGTGGCCCTGGAGAGTGCTTAGCAAGCCAGATATGCACGCCCTGTTTGTGGCGGAACCAGGTCAAGGGGGATTAATCTGGTGCAGCTGGGATGTGAAGAATGGACTGGAATCCTCTTCCACCGGTGGGCGGGCTGTCGCTGAGGGCTCTGGCTCCCAGGTCCTGAGGTCACCACTTCTGAGCCGCTCTCCTCTGCCTTCCTGCTCAGGTCTCTCCGCGTGCATGCGGCCAGGCATGGTTTATGGCTGTGAGCCTGGCTGCCTCCCTGACCCATTTACCCTACCTGAGCTCTCACCAAAGCCCCAGAGAACACCAGGCCACTCTGAACTTGTACAGAACGTATCGGTTTAAAGGCCGACTCCTCTTCCTACTGTCTTATGTCCCCAGAGCTTGGTTAGGAACCCTGGTGGGCCGTTAACCACAAGGTCAGCAGTTTGAAACCACCAGTCACCCTATGGAAGAAAGACAGCGCTGGCCACTCCCATACAGTGTGGCAGTTCTTCCCTGCAGGGTCACTACGAGGCTGGGTGGTGGTCCTGAGTTGGTGAGTGGATTAGTTGGTTGTTAAGAACTTGTTGGCTGTAGGATGTGATGTTTGGTGAAGGGTTTTTTTAAAGTCCTGCCTTCTTACTTCTGGGCCTGGAAAGCCTTGGGGAAAGACAGACAGACCCCGGGCTTATCACCAGGCATCAGGGCACATTGGAGTGGCCACACTGGGCTCCCAGACTGCCCACTCCTCATGGTGGCCCAGCCCCAGTGTCCGCCCGTTCAGGGGAGTTTAACAATAAAAGTTGATCAGGTTAAAAAAAAAAATCCTGCCTTCTTAGAGGCCATTGCAAAGGGGCTTGGGGGAGAAGGATTCAGAACTTCCTGGGTGCTCTTTGTATGGCTAGAAGGAGACTTGAGATGACCTGGCCCAACATCCTCATTATGTAGCTGAGGAAATGACAGTCTGGTCTCACATCACACGGTTAAGGAGCCATGGTGGGACCAGGCTGACTCTCAAGTCCCCAGGGCCTCAGTGACCCCTCCAAGAGCCCCACAGCTCACCACGCACGTTTTCTGTTCTTGGTATCAAAACCTCCTGACAAGTCTACACGCTGGTGCTCTGTCCTTCTCCACCCACACCCGCCAGCATGTACCCCCTTCAGGGTAGGGAGTTTATCTCTGTCTCTCCCCTATGAGCTGAGCTGGTGCCCACAGGGCCTCTGTAAAGAGGTCTTGATCCAAGGGCAGGTCTGAGCCCAGCACCCTCTCCACAGCTCTGACCTGCCAGCCTGGTGTTGGTAAAGAAACCCCAAACCAGAGACTGGTTCCAGGAGAGAAAACAGTGTAATCTCACTAGTCTCTCTCCCTGCACTGGGCGGGGCTTGTCACCAGCTGGACAAATAAGGAGAAGGGTGCTATGACTCACTCTCTCGCTTCTGTCCTGGGTACCCAGCAAGGTTACCTCACCCCACCTCAAGGCAGGAAGAAGGGCCGATGGGCTCCCCTCCAGGAGAGCCTAGAGCCCAGCTGCATGCTCACGTGGGGACCGTGGGTGGGGGCAGTGCGAGGAAGCCAATAGCGATGTGTGAGGTGCGGTCCGTTATGTCGAAAGGGCCCTCCGGAGAGTCTGGGTCTGCGTGTGGACAAAGAGCATGCCACAGGTAGTCCAGAGGACCCCTGGCCGCAGACAGCCCTGGGGGTCGGGTCTGCGGGAGGCTGGCTGTTACATTCACAGTATAATATCTTAAAGATTTGTAATATTAATGTTAAAGTTCTCTTTAAAAAAGTATCCCTGGGCCTGGTCCCGGTGGCGTAGTGGTTGCGTGGGACTGCGGCCCACTGGGTTGGAGGGTCAAATCCAGCAGCAGCTCTCTAGGGGCAAGGCTGGGCCTCCTACTCCCACCACCAGAGGGCAGTGATGCCCCCCCCCAAAAAAAAGTATCCCTGGAAATACAAACGTGTCTGTGGTAATCTCACAGGTATTTTCTTCTCAATCCTCCAGTCCTCCTATCTCCTCTCCTAGTCAGTCTGGACTGGAGGGAGACCCAGGAATTCTGAAATCTGGCCTCAGGTTAGCAAGATGACTGAGTTCAAAGGCCCAGAGGGAGGCTTCAAATGCCTAGCTACCTGAGGAATGAGCTCTGAGGGTGCCTTGGCTTGGAGTCCGCTGGTCCCATGGGCACAGATGGCCTCCTGATCCCCGTCACCCCCCAGCCTCCACCCCAGCAGTCTTCCTGGCCCTTCCCAGGGCCCCGGCCACTCTTCAGAGAGACATGTGCTCCCTGTGACCAACACCTGACCGAGACTTGAGGTAGCTAAGAAGAAGCACCACAGGGCAAAATTTTAAATACCGAATTTAGTACTTTTCCTTATGAAATGAGCCCCCAGGTGACTTTAATGTCTTTTAAAGAGGTGCTGGCATGACACGCTGGCCCAGCTGATCTAAACCCCTCCCTGGGCCCCTTCCTGATAGGGTGGAGACAGACTTGGGTTTGTCAGGAAGGGGCAGGAGGGCAGCAAGAGGGGAGGCCGGCCCTCCAGAGCTGAAAGGGACCCTTTTCTATGCCCAGGGAGTGCTTCTGCCAGGCCCCAGGCTAGCCAGGCCTATGCAGGGCTGTGTGCACAGTCTTGCCAAGCAGACTGTGGGGAACCAGGGCCTGGACCCCGGTCCAGCTTGGCCTCCTGGCCATAGATGTGAGGTCGGGAGGAAGCAGTCAAAGGAAACAAACAACCAAGTTGCTGGGGGGGAGGGGAGGGAGGGGGAGGCGCAAGAATAAAGGCCTGGAGGCACCCCGTCACCCCCAAACACTTTCCCGGAGAGCAGCCGAGCCTGAAAGTCCAGTTTGGAGACTGGGTGGGGAGGAAGAGAAGCCTTTCTCTCTGCAACTCAGAAAGATCATGCGGCCTCTTTGGTGAGGTGGAGGCCGACATGTCCCTGGCTTCAAGACATGATTTTAGTTTTCGTTTCAGGAACTGGGGGAGAAAGTGTTCTCCCTTGAGGGCCTGTGAGCACAAGGCCCCGCAAAAGTGTCCCCCAGTCTGTGCCCACGCCCAGGGGTGCCACTGCGTCCCACCCTCCAGGGGCAGGGTGGGGACAAGGACTGTCAGGACCCAGGACCACCTTGCAGAGGGTGTGGGTGGCGCGGGGACATGTCCTCCCATGCCAGGCAGGGCTCAGTCACTTTGCATGACCCTGTCCTATGTCCGGAGAACCAGCTAGATGGGGGTGTTTGCATGCAAGGCGGCAGGGTTGGGGGGCACAGGACGCGCCAGGGCCCCCTCGGGCGCCCTCGGGCCTGTCTTTGAGCTGCCTGGCTATTGGCTAACCTAGTCGGGCACTTCCGGTGCCTGTAGCCCCCAGGGGGACTACGCTAGACTGGGGAGCCCGGTCTATCCCGGAGGCAGGCGCACTCTCCCTTTCCCCCAGTGAGACTGTCCACTCACACCTCGGACACCACTTCCGCTGAACTTCTGAGCTCCAGAGGGTCGCGGGTCCCCCTCACCTCAGCCCAAATGACACTCTGGCCCACGCCCAGTCAGAGCCTGCTCCCCTCATTTCCTCAGGACAGAGTCCTCCCCTCTGCCCGCAGCCCAACCACTTCTCACCTCCGTTTGCCTCCTGGCTCCCCACCAGGGCACCCAGTGCGCCCCTCCCGAGCTGCTCCCACGACGCTCACCGGAAATGCCGCGCGTGCGTGGTGTGTGTGTGTGTGTGTGTGTGTGTGTGTGTGTGTGGTGTGTGTGTGCGTGCGTGCGTGTGTGTGAGCAGAGCCAGACTGCGGAGAGGGGCTAAGGGGTGACCTGCCCAGAGCGCACAGCCAGGCTGACACACGCAGCGTGTCCTCTCTCGGTTGACCACTGCGCTGTGGGCGCTGCCCAGGGACTCGGCACCCACCATGCTATTTCCTAGCGTGCCATGGTTTGCGGGGTGGGTGGGGGTGTCCCGGGGGTCTGGGTCCCTCCCCTCTGAAGGTTCCCCTCTCACTGTGTCCCCCAGCCTGGACGCGCCCTCCAGGAACGCGCGCGGTTGTCCCTGGCGTGAGGGACTGGGAGCCGGCTGGGGGAGAAGGCCTCCACCCGCCCTGGTTGGGATAGGGTCCCTGCGCTTCCTCACCGCCACCCTTCTTCAAACCCATCTCTGCGGGTCTCCAAAGAAGCCCGTGGCGCGAAGTTGAACACGTGACTGCTCACTCCCAAGGCTGGCAGCAACACGGGGAAGCAGGCCAGTCCCTGCCGGCCGGACGTCCATTTGGACTCAGCGCCCTGGGACCGAACTGAGCTGCCCCAGGGCGACTCAGCACGGCCACCAGCCTCTTGGAGAGCCATTCTCCGTCACGCCCCCCGCCCCCTTCACCCGCCCCCCAGACTAGACAATGAGAGCGAGGACAAGCGAGGCAGAGAGGGAGGCTCGAGGCCCCAGTGCCAAAGTGGAGGCCTCAGCCTTCCCGCGGAGAAATGGTAGGGGCTCAGAGGACCTGGGCAAGGCCCCGGGGTGGGCACCGCCCCGCAGCCCAGCCCACCGTTTGCTCTCCTTCCTTCATGGCCACCCGCCTGAGGCGTCGCTGGCTCCCCTCACAAATGGACCCCTGGGGAGCTTTTATGTCTAATGTATTTGTTAAACAAGCCCTCTGGCAGATGTGTGAGTGCAAGCCCTGTCTTCAGGGCGTCTACTTGCTCACCCTGGCTCAGATACCAGTCGGTGGCTGAGGGAAGTTCCAGGCCTGCCCGTAGAGAGTGACTCCTGGGGGGGCAGATAGGAACGGGGTACCCAGGGATCACCACACCTCGTCCTCCACCTCAGGAATGCAGCAGCTGTCTGCCAGCAGGACAGTCTCCAGCCTCCAAGTCCAGCACTTCCTGCCCCAAGACACTGTGCACTGCACACACTTCCAGAGGCTTGCCTTCGAGGCCCTCTGAGGGTCATTTGGGGACCATGAGTGAAAATGGACCCTGCTGTGCTGGCAGACGTATACGTCATGGAGGTGGCCTTCATGTGGGGGTGGTGTGGAGGCTACAAATGAGGGACGGAGCACTGCGTGGGCAGGATCTGACCAGCTCGAACCCATGCAGGGTGAAGAGACAGCATGGGGGCCATCCCCTATCCCTTATGTAAATGAGAAGAGCATACTTAAAGCTGCATGTTTTACTAGGAGCTACATCTATGTACATCTTACAAGGATACCTATATACTTATAAGAATATATATACTTATATTTATAAGAATGTATAGGGCTGAGCCCCGGTGGCATAGTGGTTGTGCGCGGGACTGTGGCCCACTGGGACGGAGGTTCAATTCCAGCAGTGGGGCTGGGCCTCCTACTCCCACCACCAAGAACAGTGATGCCCCCTCCCTCAAAAAAAGAATGTATAGGTGACAAAGATACATATATGTATATATCCTTCAAAAGGTTTATGGAAAAGTGAAATGGAAAAATAATGGCTTTCCCCATGAGTTTTGGAAGCCTCTTCTTATGCATACACATATACATATGTATACATGTTTGTGGGGAAACTGAATAGAAAGCTAATGAATTTTTTCCATGAATTTTTGGAAGCCTCCTTGTGTATACAGGCACACGCACACTCATGCGCGTGTGGGTTATATAGATGGCTATGTGTACATAGGCACAGTTTCGAGCATATTCTGGTGGGTGCCTTTCTCCTGGGGAGAGAAGAATGGAAGCAGAGATGAAGGGGAACATAAAATCATAGCAGTCTGACAGGGCTCCCTGTGTAGATTGATGGCCTGCGTGTGCCAAGAACCGAGGTGCCTGGTCAGTTTTATTCCCCGAGCACGTATGCCAACGCAACACAGGTCAACACAAAGCCAAACAGGCAACCAATAAAAACTCTGTGGCCACCTCTGCATGGGTACAGTGACTTCATTCCACTTTTCTCAGGAGCCTTAGGAATTATTCCAACCCAGATCCTCCACGTTCAGATTGAGGTGCCTAATGCCCAGAATGGCATTGAGTCGCCCAACTCACGCATCTCCTGGGTGCCAAGAGGAGGGCTCAGTGGAGGTTTGAACCCCGAGCTGGTACTCCTGGGGCCCACGTCTACCTGGATCCACTTTCTGGTTGTTCAGCCCAGCCTCTCTCACATGTTTGTTTAAAGGGCTTGGCCCTGTTTATCTAAGCACGGGGCGCCCAGTCTGAAGTAATGTGCTGGCAGTAACCGGCCCTTCCTATGTGGAGTTCAAGGTGAAGACTACAGAGGGAGGAAAGAGGCCACTTTATCTTTGTTGGGTTGTGTTTTTTTCTCTTTCCAGGACAACCGCCTCAAAGATCAGATGAGCTCATTGACTCAAGCTGGGCAGGTAAGTGCAGAGCCTGGCCAGGGCTGGGCCAGGGCCGGGCCTCACTGCTGGCTGGAGGAAATGATGTCACTGGTGGTGCTGAGGGCAGCACAGGCAAGCCTGTAGAGCCCTGCCTTTCCCACAGCCCGTGCAGTTCTCACTCGGACCATGGCCCTTCCAGAAGCTCTGCAATGTGGGCACACACGTTGATGTCAACAGTTTGGCAGCAAGCCACAGACCCGTAAAATTACAGGCAAGAAAACTGAACCGAATATTAACACGGGTGCTTGGTAAAAGACTCAGGACAGTAACTTTCCTGAGGGAGTGCTACAAACAGTGTCAGAGAATCACTTGAAGGAACGGTCTTCACCTAGGTTGATATCAGGCTCCTAGGCCCTGCCTGGCCCTCTGAGCTGTTAGCATGAAAGTGGATGCTTACCCATAGAAAGCTGCACCTGCTCCCATAGGAGCAGGTTTCCTAAGGAGGCGTTTTCCTAAATGGCACCCACCTCGATACAGTTGACACGGTGTCTGCAACAGGGGATCCAAGATGACAATTGTGATGCTGGCACAGGACGAGACCATTGCTTTGTTGTATGTAGTGTCATCGCAGCGTTGGCATCCTAACCACAATAGCAACATATAGCATTGTTGCCTTTGAGTTGTGGAGCTGTCGAGGACAGTTGAAAGCACTGTGGACATCTGGCAGAGCGAGGACATCTGCCTTGGAAGAAGCGAAGCCAGAAGGTTCTTTAGAAGCAAAGATGATGGGCGTGTTCTCAGGAGAGGCCGGTCCCTGGAGAAGGACCACGCTTGGTAAAGTGGAGGGGCAGTGAAAGAGAGGAAGGTCCTCAAGGGATGGACGGGCACAGTGGCTGCAGCCATGGCTCAGACAGGCAGAGTGGTGAGGCAGTGGAGGGCTGGGCTGCGTTTGGTTCCGATGAACATGGAATCGCTTTGAATCAGAACCTATTGGATGGTTCCTAGCAAGACCGGCGTATAGCCTCGGTATCCTATAGACACACTCCTGGACTGCAGAAGCATATTGCCCAGAAGAATATTACAAGCCCAAAGGTCTTCTGAGGTCATTATCTATCCTTCATGGGGTGACCACTATCCTGACTTCTAAAAACAAAGAACAGTCGGGCACTGCAGTGTTAATCCCACCAACAATGGCGTCTAAGTAGAAAACCTATGCTACCAGAAACGCCCCCACTCACGTGTCACATGCCCCAGGGTGTAACCAGCTCGCTGCATGAAGGTTGTGGAAATCCTGCCCTGAGTTGGCAGGCTTGCTCCACCCCTCTCTGTGCTCTCTGCGATGCAGCCGAGCGTCTGCAAAAGCTCTCGGGGAAGCCAGGGTGGTGGCCAGCAGAATGATGTGGGGTGGGGGTGGGGAAGGAGAGTGCTTGAGCGCTCACTGCAAGGTCAGCAGTTTGAAATCATCGGCTGCTCTGTGGAAGACAGACAGGATTTTCTGCTCCCATAGAGCGTTATAAGCATGGACACTCACAAGGGCAGTTCTACCCTATTCGGAAAGGTCCCTAGGAGTTAGTACCTACTCAGGACAGTGAGTCGGGTTTGGGTTTTGAAGACTGATGAAGGAAACAAGTTGGTGCCCTTTTTTCCTGATCTGTCTGCAGGGTGAATCTACAGAAAAAGGCTTCAAGCACAGTTCACTCCTGACCAAGCATATTGCAAAGTTAAAAACGTCACGGGTCTCTCTTGGGGTCCTGGAGGCACTGTCAGGTAAGCAATGGACTGCTAACCAACTGCAAGGTTGATAGTTCAAAGCCTCCAGCCACTCCGGAGGAGAGAGATGAGGCTGTCTTCTCCTGTAATGATCAACAACATGGAACTCCCACCAGAATCCCCTGGATGGCAGTGGCTCTGGGGGGGTGGGGGTGGGGGGAGAGATTTCAGGCTGAACATGCCACATGTCACTGTCCCATCAAATTCCAGCGCTTTGGCAGTAACTATCCCATCTCCCGCCACCTCTCCATGGTTCTTTTACCCTATGGCCATGCTGCAATTGAGAGGCGAGGTGGGGACAAGCCTGCTCTGCTCTCTTTAGTTATCCCACGTGTTCCCGTCAGAGAACAGAGCTACAGACCGTTGTCACCGAGCACACAGAAAATGTTCGTGACGCCAACCCAGAAACAAAGAGTTCAACTCATTACCCACGAGTCATTGCAGCTCCTAACACCTCTAGGGGACACAGCAGACTTGTGTCTGTGGGTGCCGAGGCTGCACATCTTTACCAGAGCAGAAAGCCTTTCATTCGAATGACAATCCTGAAGGAGTTCTCGTTTGAGTGATAAATGCCTTCCCCAAGGGAACCCAATCCCTAAGAAGCAGAGATGAGATAGGAACCAGGACTCCATGGCTCCGGGGCCCAGACTGGCATCTCTCAGCCTGCACAGGTCCTCAGAGATGTCCTAGGGGGCAACTCTGCAGAGTAAAGCTTTAAGGGCCCCGTGGGAGCGGTGGAGGCCCTGGGTGTATGATGTGAGCAAATTCATCTGCAGGTGGGCTCGGGTTTGGCCATGCCATTCCAACAGTCTCACCAGGAAGTGGGTGTTCCCAGACTCCAAGGCCATGGGCCCTGCTGGGAACTGGGAGGCTCTGGGGCCCCACCTTCCATGGAGGAATGGGGAAACGGGCCTGACGAGAAGATGACGTTTCCCAGGACGTGTTGAGGAGACCCAGGGCATGATTCCTTGTCTGTTCTTTCCCTGACACCCAGATGCTGGACTGCTTTATGTCTTTCTTTTATGTCTTGCCTTCTTTGTAATAAAGGGAGAGGACACACCACAGGAATCAGGTGGTCCCCAGGGAGAGTCTGGAAAAAGTGTGCTGGGCATCGGATACAGCGCCTCCTCTGTTCTGTGCTTCTGTTGGCCGTCACTGACCTAGGAGGACCCAGGCACAGTGTGCTCCTTGGCCTGGTCCCAAGGGACACAGTGCCCGCTGCCATGGAGAGAGCACCCGCCATGGGCATAAATGTTGGCAAACATTACCTCAGAGTGAGTGACACCACGGGTCAAGGGGGAGGGGAGACTTGGGCCTCAAGGGTAAGATCATGAGCCTTGGAAACAATCGCATTTTATAGATGCAATAAATTAGACACAACCTGGCTGTCTTCACTGCCAGGTGTCATGGAATCCGCCTTGCCATTAGAGGAAGCAGAACTAGAGGCACAGGTGTGTCCAGTGACCTGAGGTCACTCAACCAGATAGGGACCATGTTCAGATGAGGCGCACGGCCCTGAATCCTTGGGATGCCGAGAAGCTCACAGAACTTCTTGCCTGACCCCCCAAAGGCCTCTGAAAACTTCCCCCTCTGGTGAGCAAAGCTCCTCTAGTCAGCTCATGCTACCCAGCCCTCTTCTCAGGGTGATGTGCCAGCCCAGAAGGTGCCTAGCTGGGCCATTCGAATGGCCCACATTTATGCTACTGTATCTGGTGAACTAACCTCTCAGCTGTGATGGCAATGGGTTACACTGGAGCTTGTTATGCCCCAATGGCGTCTTGTGGCACAGTGGTTAATACCTGGCCTGCTCATTTTCAGGTCAGTAGTTTGAAGCCATCAGCCTCTCTGGGGGATAAAGGTGTGACTATCTGTTTCCAGAAAGCTTTGCAGCCTTGGCAATCCTGTGCAGCAATTCTTCCCTCTCCACAGCCCCCGTGGGTCAGCATCAACTCAGAAGCACAGCATTTGCAAAGTTAGGCAATCCCTCCAGGGTAACACAGCTAATAAATGGCAGTGTTGGCAGTCACCCAGTCCGTCTAGCTCCCCGAAATGTGTTGGGACCCTTTCTGGATCAAGGATATGAAGGTCATGCTTGAAATGCCTGGTGGCGGCTCCTCCTCCCTCAGTGCAGTGGCATGCATGTCCAGGACCCTGAGGACAGGCCTGAAGAGGGTCTTTGGCCATCCTGGAAGGATACCATCTCAGGTGTTCTGAAGGTCTCCAGGGCACGGTATGCCCTATGGCACTCAACACTTGCTTCTCCATTTCTTCTCTGGCTTCAGAGGGCCTCAGTCAGATGCCCTTTGCTTCCTCCGTGGGGCCTTCAGCTGGGAGCTCTGAGAGCTCACAGCTTTACCCACTTGGGCCAAGTCCAAGAGAGGCAGAGACCCAATAGAGGAAGAGGTGCTAGGTTAATGGGTTTTACAATGTGTTCCCCTAAGACCCAGACGACTTCACATCTTCCCCTTAGTCATTCAATTCCTTCAGTCCACCATTACTGAATACCTCTTAGTGCCCACAGGTGCTGGCTCCTAGGGGACTCTACAGAAGCAGCAGCAACTCCTGTCCTGCCCCATTCTCTCCTCTCTCTCTTCTCTCTCTCTCTCTCTCTCTCTCTCTCACACACACACACACACACACACACACACACACGTCTTGGGGAGGTCACAGTCTAGATCAGGAGTCAAATAACCCCAAACGGTTTTACAAGATAGGCGGGATCCGTGATAGGTGGGACCAACGGAGAGGTTGGCCTCCAAGCTCAAGGTGAGCAGGCCATTGAGGAAGGGAAAGAAACCTCACCGTGGGACTCGGGAGAGGATGCGATTCCGAGAACTCACGGGAAGCACATGCTCGTGCACTGCATTTAGAATCCCTGCAGGCCTCTCGGCATCAAATCAGTAGAATGTTCTCTGAGCTCGCACTGAGAGAGCTAACAGGCTCTAGGGCTCTGCCACATAGACACGTGCAAGGGGACAAGCAGTTGCTGCCTCGGGCACCAGCTGGGCGGGGGTGGCAGCAGGGATGCATCTAGGAGAGACTACCGGGCAGCCTTTGGTGTAGTGATAATGACAACTGTGGAGAAGCTTCTTGGCTGCCTCATCCCAGGAGATGGCCCGTGCTCGAGACAAGTGGGTCTGGAGCAGTCATACCACAAGTCCAGAGGCTCTGGATGGAATGGATTTAGAGAGTATACAGCCCGACCCTGGTGCAGGGAGGTGGACATGGCACTTTAGCATGGACCCACCCTCTCCCTGATGACTTACCTCCGTCCTACTTGGAATGACCTAGAACAAGGTGAATGCTTCTTCGACCTGCAGCCTTGCGTTGCTAGGTTCTTTGTGAGTCTCTGTCCTAACCTCTTAGTGCTGCTGTAATTGACATGTCACTGTGGGGCCCGTCAAGGACAGACCTGCAAGTGCTTTGGAGGTTTGTGGCTTCAGCAGTGTAGACTCCTTCCTTGGTGGTGGCCCTGGGCCTCCCTCAGGCCCTTGTCTCAAAGACAACCCTCTCGTGTGCTCGTCTGGGTGTAATCTGCTCTTCCCGTCATTCGTCAATGCTGTATGTTTGGAACCCACAATCCTTGAGTGTGATCTAATCCATGTAACAAAGAAGACCCTGTTCCCACAGGCCCACGGGCCAGGAAGGCAACCCTGTGTGGGGCTCAACACCATCCAGCACAGCTCGTTGGACTGAAACCCTCCCGGGAGTTGCTGCTGGTCATCCTCAAGCCTGGTGCCAGGCTCTCGGCAGCCGCCTCCTCGTCTTGTGCCATGTCCCACTCTCCACAGCTCCTCCTGCAGAGTGGTTCCCAGGGCCAAGGGCAGTGCAGGCGTCGACTCACCGGAGAGGCCTCACTCTGGGTACCGTGTGACTGTCGGCAAATATGGCGCCAGGCCTTGGGGCAGTGACATGAGATTTGGGCTCCCCAACTCCCCTTTCGCCTCTCTCAGAATGCATCCCTCCACTGAAACATGGGCATGACCAGCTTCATCTCCCACTCAGTCCCTGGAGCTGTGGGAGTGGTGATTAACATCTAGACCATGAACTTGGCCGGGGGGCGGGGAGGGGGGAGCAGTAGCTCAAGTTCTAGACCCTTATTCACTGGTTGGGGAAAGTCAGGGCTTGGGAAAGGGCTGGGAGCAATTGGACTTCTTATCCAGTTGTTTATCTAGTGACTCTCGCTTCCGTTGTATTGGAGTTGCACTTGAAGTCGGGAGTCGGGGTGCTGTCTGGCTCTCAGGCATCACCAAGTAGCCTGCCAGGCAGCCAGTCCCCCTCTGCCCTCTGCTCCTCGTGATGAGTCAGCTGGGAACCAGCGGGACCCAGGATGGAGGAAAACGAAGCTGCCCAGCCCAGCTGGCGTGTCCTCTCAGCTCTAGCCCCGTCCTCCCCGTCGGGCCATCTCTCACAGATAAACCCTCATTGTCATCCAGTACAACGCAAGCCTCTCGCTACTGCTTTGCCCAATGAGTGTTTCAGCGACTTTCTCAGAAAAGGGGACCATTCCCATCTGGGCCCTGAGTCAGCACCCTGGAGAACTGCACCCCCACTTTCTCTGCCTGGTGAGGTCAGCTTCTGGCGGGACTTGCTGGGGCCTAGCACCCTGTGACAGGGAAGGGGCCCAACCACTGCCATGGGGCAAAGGTCCTGAGAATCCTGACACCAGAGAGCTCAGGCACCCAGGGACCCACAGGACACTAGGGAGGAGAGACAGTCACAGCGTCTCGCTGGGGCGCTCAGGGATGTGTGGCCTCACTCAGCACGTCTGTGATTAGCTGATTGCTTCACAGACACTGAATTATAACTCTTCTACAGGGACACCATTGGGCGAAGACTTGGGGCTGTGTCACTTCCTATGTTCCCTGAGCTCAGTACCATGGGAGCCTGAGGCTGCTTCACCGCGAGTGCTAGACACTGAGCAGCTGAGAGACTGCCCGGAGGCGCTCCTGCTTCAAGGTGGGACTTAGACCAACTCTCAGGCTCCCAGGAGGCAGCTGCTGCCTCCTCCTCCTCCTCCTCTCCACTGTGCACACACTGAGCTCCAGCCTTCCGCACCACTTGTCCTGCTGTCCCTGTCCACCCCACGGAAATCTGAGAGGGGCCCCGGACAGAGCACGGCCTCCTGGACACTCACTGAGAAAATGGACCCCTGTCTGATCTCAGGGCCTCTGAAATGGGTATTTCCTTCCCATTCTCCCGCTGTTCCCTAGCTTGTCGTTCATCCTTTCCAAATAATTGGGACTTTTTACGGGCGGGGCGCATCACTGCCCTCTGGCCGTTGTGGGAGCTACCCCGCCTTGCTGCTGCTGGATTTGAACCGCCAAGCCAGTGGGCCGCAGTCCTGCACTCAACCACTATGCCACCGCGGCTCAACTAATTGGGACTTTTTAAAAATGCCGCAGGATGCCGGAAAAATTGTTTTAAATCAGAACTGCCTCGCCAAAAGCAGGACATCTGGTCACTTTATGTTAGGGGCAATTAAATGCGCTGTCACCACATCATTCACTTAAAAGTGGTGACAATGGTGGGCTGAGCCCCGGTAGCATAAGTGGTTGAGTGCGGAACTGCAGCCTGCAAGCTTGGCGGTTCAAATCCAGCGGCGGCTGGGTGGCGCCCACGATCACCAGAGGCAGTGATGCCCACCCAAACAAAAAAAAAAATAATGACAATGGCAATTTTATGTGCATTTTATCACAGTAAAGATTAATGAAGAGTTTGGTTTTTTTTTTTTTCCAAATGTACATTTCAGACGCCCAGAGGCCGCACAGGGGGCCCCCCTCTTCTCAATGAGTGCCCCCAAGAGGCTGAGCAGAACCAAATGCACTCTTGCCCCTGGAAAATTGCCAACAGAAAGCGTGTGCAACAGAAGGTGACCTCGGATACATCGATGGCCCACAGTTCTGGAGCTGCTCTGATTTTCCGGATGCAGGATGGACCTCAAAAGGAGAGGCCTCTTATTGTCTATCAGAGGCGAGTGCACATGACTGGCGTCCTTGGCTCTCAGGGCCTTAGCATCTACTTGACTCCATGAGGGAGGCATGATCCTGGCATTTTCCCCTAGAAGAGTCAGCTCCCAATTCCTGGCAACTCTGTCTGGCCCTGCTCCTTCTCCATGATCAGTGGTGGATCAGACTGCTCTGCGACCCATCAGATTTTCATGGGCAGTTTTTCGGAAGGAGAGTGTCAAACCTTTCTTCCTGTCTTTAGTCTGGACGCTCCACTGAATCCTGACCATGTCTGGCAACATGCATATGTCTACTGGCACACTGGTGGCAGCTGTCCACCAGGTACACCGACTGGGAATTGAACTGGGGTCTCCAGCACCAAAGGCAAGGATTAGTCCACCCATGGAAACCACCCCCTGCCATCAAGTTGACTCCAACCCATAGCATGCCTATGTCGGGTTGTTGAGGCTGTAAATATTTACAGGAGCAGACAGCCTCATTTTTTTTGATGTGGAGTGATTGGTGGGCTTGAACTACTGATACTGTGGCTAGGAATCCAAGGCTTATTAAACCCATCTACCCAGGAATGAGTTAAATAGGTTTCTAATGGTCTGTCTTAGAAATCCACCTATAACACAAAATTGCTCTGGAAAATTGCATTTTGCATGCAAGGCGAATTGTTGGCCCATGTGGGGAACACTGCTTGCTTGTGAGTTAGGGACTGCCTGTCTGAGTCAGCCCTTGGATACTTCCAGCTGACCAGGGACAAAGTCCAAGACTGTATTCCAAGAGTCTGGCATGCATCTGTCCCTGGGATGTCAAGCCAGCCCCTCACTGAAGGGCATCAGGCACCTCCCCTCTCTCTGTAGACCGCTGGCCTGGGGGAGCCCAGGAACTGGAGAAGGGGTTGGGGGAAGGCCTAGGAGTGAGCAGACCAAATCCTTCTTGGGCTGTGACCTCTCACGGTGGGTCCCATTGGCCTACCTACCAAGCAGGAGACAACAGCCTCATTCCAGAGACAGAAAAGCCATTTTCTTCAACTAAAAGAATGCTGTTCTTGTTTTCACCAAGTGCTCTAGTGAGGACATTTTTCTGGAAGATGCTTTGGGGTGAAAAAAGTCCCTAGGCAGAAGTTGCCCTAGGTGATTTTCCAGTCCTGCCCAGAGCTCCATCTGAGCCACCTCCATCCTACAGAAGGCGGGCCTCCTCCATGAGTGTGCTCCAGGTCCACGCAGGCACGCCATCCACATGTGGCTTACACAGGTAGTGCGTGTGTGTGTTTGAGGACACACTAAAATGTAAAAAACTCTTTTCTTTTTTTCATTGGGTGGGGGGGTGGTTGTAGAGAAGGAGGAGAGAGGAAGGAAAAGAGAGGGCAGAGTTGGCCATAAAGCAAATAATAATAATAATGTAATGAAAAACAAACAATAAAGTTTTGCCTTATGGCGAACTTTTTGGAAACTGCAAGATGCCCTATCACCAGATGGGAGCAGGTGGGAGAAAGGGGTACTCTTTTTTTTGGAGGGGGGGGGGGCATCACTGCTCTCCAGTGGTGGGAGTAGGAGGCCCAGCCCCACTGCTGGAATTGAACCTCCGTCCCCGTGGGCCGCAGTCCCGCGCACAACCACTACGCCCCCGGGGCTCAGCCCCAAGGGGTACCCTTCAAGTTGGAAGTTGATGAATCAGTGCACCTTGGAAGGCTGGGTGGTGGTGCTTCCAAACGCTTCAAGAGGCTACCATGACACAGCTTCTGGAAGGAGCTGTTAGGAAAGTATGGTCCTGTCCGCTCGATGGTAAGCAACGAACGAGCCAGCAGCCCCTGTCAGTGCCATAAAAGAGAAGTCCGTGAGGCGCGTTCTGAGGGGGGAAGGATTTCTTGTGTTTAGGTCAATTCTTGTACAGCAGAGCTAAAAGTAGAACAAGGCCTACTTTTAGAGTGGAGTCCCCAACTACTCCTCACACAGGTAGCACGGGGTCTACGGTCCAAGGAGTCCTGGGGGTGTAGTGGGTTATGCACCGAGGTCAGCAATTCAAAAACGCTAGCTGCTCCAAAGGAGAAAGATGAGCCATTTTCCTTCCAACAAGAGCTGCGGTCTCAGGAACTCCCAGGGGGCATTCTTCCCTGTCCTAGCGGGTGGCTCAGTCAGTCCCGGCTGGCTGGCAGGGACTACAGTACCGGGGAACAGGCAGCTTACAAGAACATGCCCACTCTCAGCCACGGGTGTCAGGAAACCTTTCACTCCGCAGGGGCCTTCTCCGGTCTCCTTTCCGATACAACTGGTGAGTAGCTAGAATAAAAGTTGGTATGGAAACCCGGAGGTAGCAGACACATCTTAAAACCCAATCCCAACTTCAAGAGCCAACGTTACATATCAAACAAAACAACGCCTCCCTCCTTCTCATTCCTGAACCAGCCGCTGAGGTGAGCTGCGATTTCCCAACCTTGTCCTGAGCCAAAACTCACGAGGACACACAAGAGCAGATCCAGACTTGCCAGCCCCACAGAGATTACACAAAGCTCGGCCCCAAAGAGGGGATAAAGTGAGTGTGTAGCAGAGTCTTTCACGGGCCTGAGTGTCGAAGGTTAGCTTGTATTCCCACTGCCTGGGGACCAGAGCCCGACTCAAAGTCCTCAGTCCCCCCAGGTTCCATGGTATGAAGACACTAAACTGAATCTGGCTCCAACTCTTAATCCTTTGGCGGATTCTCCCACTATGCCCCCTTCTCTCCGTGTGGGCCACACAAATGTAGCAATAGAAAAGTCTCGAGGATGAAACGCAACTCCCATAAACAGGAACTTTATTAAAATATATGTTATGTAAAAGAACATATAAATGGACCATTAAATACATTCAGTTCATCTTAAACAAATTTATATAGAAACTTATGTACACGTCTCCATTATATATTTAAATTATTTTTCTGAAGCTTACTACCGATAAAAGGTAATAGAATGATCACCTGCTCACACAGATGCAGACATAGAAGTGGACTAAGTCAAATACCGCTTGTCAGATACTGAGCTTATGATAAAGTTTTAAAACAACACATCATCCTGAAGGTGCTGTCTTCTGTGCAGACCTGTCAGTGAGATGCTGGAGGCTGGTTCTGAGCAGCTGGCCCCAGGCCAGGGGGAGGACTCATGAGTTGGACTCTTAGAGCTGGAAGGACCCTCGCAGCCCATCATTGAGTTAGTGCCCCCACTTCTGTAGCCAGGGGGTCAGAAGCCTGTGGAGAAAACGACTTGCCCAAGTCACATAGCATCGGCAAAATGGCCCCTTCACTATTCCACACACCCTCAAACCTACGGTCTCCCTCATCATGTCCCACCCCTCTCAGTGTCCCACCCACTCTGCTTTACCCCTTTTATCTGCCTAGTAAATCATGGGTTCTTACAGTTCTTCAGATGGTGGAAATACTGGCTCGCGTTTATTCTGCAGGAGGTTTTTGCTAACAAGTGCCTTACTTCTTCAACCAGAGAAGTCTACCTTTTCAATTTGATCTACGTTAGCACAAAAGTTATCACTGAATCCCAGGGGCAGGCAACATTCTGCAGCAGGGGAACCTGGGCTTTGACCGTCTGGCTTCATCACAAAGACATCAAGTTCACCTAAGTCCACCTGCACAGAGTTAACCCATCAGGGAAACACAAGTGGGCAAAACAGCAACTTTCAAAAATGCAACAAGATTTCTTCCATTCCCCAACTATCCTCAGAAAATAGCAGTAAAATGGTTATTAGGTGGGAAAAGGATGTTTTCTCCCTTCCTTTGGAATGAGGCCAAACTTCTTTCCAATTTCTTTTCCTGATAATGTAAATTCATCTGCAAGCAATTTTATTGATTTTGCCTTATAAAAACAAACAAACAAACGTCATTTGGCATTCCTTGGGATTTAAAAACCATTCTACCAAGGAACAGGTCCCTGAGTGTGACATGTGATTAGGTCTCTAACCAAAAGATTGGCAGTTCAACAACCCTGGCCAGTGGTGCTTGAAAAAAAAAAAAAAAAAGACCTGGTACCTCATGCCATCAAGATGTCGGTGCTGCTGTCACACATGGGGTTGCCGCCAGGAGGGATGGACTCGCCGGCAGCAGGTGTGGCTTGGGGAACACCGAGGAAAAAGCACCCACATCCTGGAAAAAGCGCCATGGTTGAGAGAAGGACCCCCAGGTCAACCAGGTCCTTCAAAAGAAGAAAGGTCGAGAGGGCAGAGGCTGTGGGAAGAGCTTACCTCCCTGTCGCTGCAGCTATTTCTCTGAGGTTTGCAAATATGGCGCTCGTAAGTTCTAGAAAACCCAACCATCTACAGGGGCTGCCAAGAGACTCCAGGAGAGGCCTGCCCTGCAGCCAGAGGTCTTAGGCATCCAGAAACCCCAACCATGAAGCCTGTGAGACCCTCTCTCTCCTCTGTCCAGGGGGCCTGCCTCACCACATGGGAGGGAGCAGTCACCTCCTGCCATCACTCAGACGTTCCCTCCTGTTCACACGCAAACCTTCACCCAGAGCTATGCGGGCCAGAAAGTCTTCAAGAAAACAGCTTGCAGGGACACCTGTTTGTCTGAAGCCAACAATGGTGTGTGGGCAGAGAACCAGGGGAGATCAAACTTGTCTTCACATTCAGCGTTTCTTATCCTATTTCCCTCCCTTGTCCCCCAGAAACATTTTACTCTCTAAAAGGAATCAATTGAAACATTTAATTGCTTATTAAAAACAAGTCTTCAATGTATAAAAACTGGCCAAAAAAGTGTTGCTTTGTCTTTTGACTGATTACCTAACAATGCCGTCATACAGTCCAAGTCTGCACAGGACCCTGGTTCAGGGGTCTGGGGGTGGGGGGCTCACTCGCACACCCTCACACCAGCAAGCCCCTGGGGGACTGGAGGTGGCGATGGCACGTCAGAGCAGCTACATATTCAGACTGGGCTTCCAGCAGGCGTCGGCTCCAGGCCGCAGGCTGGACCTTGGGGACAAGATGGTTCCCAGGTGGCCCCCGTGGAATCGAGGCCTTCAATAAGACCTCTTCCCTCCCGATATGAACTGGGAAGTGAGAGTGGAGAGGCTCATCATTTCCGCAAGGGATTCCATATTTTCCCCAGTGCAGTTCGGCCCGACTCTTTCAGTCTGAAGGAGGCACTCTGACTCTGCCCTCTGCCCTTCAGAGGGGTCTCTGCGTTGGCAGTGGGTCCATCAGGCAACTCAGTGCCCTTCTTGGCAACACGGGCGCTGCTGGCCCGCTTCAGGAGGCCACTATCCTTGGGTGAGGTATCCTCAGGGCCGCCCTTGACCCTCAGCTGCCGCTGCGAGACCGCCCGGGTGAGGCCGAGGGCTTTGGGCACATGAAGAGCATCTGTTTTCATGCAACGCGATGCGGAAGCCACTGTGTTTCGGGCAAAGCTGGGCACCGGGGCTGGGGCCCTGGGAGAGCTGGGGGTTGGAGGGGGTTTGGGCTCCTCTTCAGGGTTCTCGGCGCCCTGGGAGGAGCGACAGAACTTGTTTTCCTCCGGCTTCTGCCTGGGGGTCACGTTCCTGAGGGGCTTGGCGCTGGGCTTCTTGGAAGAGTTCCGGAGCTGCAAGGAGGGCTCCTTCCCCAGGCGGCCACTGCTGCCCACCTGCGGTGGCTTCTGCTCCTCCCGCACGGCAGCGACCACGGTGCCCAAGGAAGATCTCCGGTCCAAGGACCCACGCACAGAGTTCCGGCGCACTGGCATGTCCGTGCCACTGGGGGCCCCCCTCGAGGGTAGCTCGGGGCGCTTCCAGGCCCCAGAGCCCCTGGGGGATTTGGAGATGGGCACAACCTT
Source organism: Nesogale talazaci (assembly GCA_004026705.1). Taxonomy (NCBI): domain Eukaryota; kingdom Metazoa; phylum Chordata; class Mammalia; order Afrosoricida; family Tenrecidae; genus Nesogale; species Nesogale talazaci. The sequence continues at coordinate 33,839 of PVJH01022593.1, forward strand.
TCTCATGCTCTCGTTCTCAGTGGCATGCAGGGTCCGCACGGGCTTAGGCACGGCTGCCATGCTGCGCCGCCCACCGCTGGGCTTGGTGGCCCCCAGGGAAGTGTCTTTCAGGGAGTTTCTCTTAGGTGACATCACTTCTTTACCTTTGGGGACCCCGTCCCTGGGAAGGACACCCTTGCAGCTGGGCTCACTCTTCCGGGAGGCCGGGGTAGGGGCTTCCTCACAGGGGCTGGAAGCAAGGTAGAAGGAGACCTGGTGTCCTGCCATCTCCCCAGCCCCAGAGGACACAGAGGAATGTCGGTCCCCAGCCTCCTCTGACTCCCCTTCCCCAGGCCTGGAATCGGTCCCCTCTGAGCAGTCCAGAGTCAGGGAGCAGTCAGTCGTATCTGAGATGTAGACCTGAGGCCCAAGAGCTTTGTTCTTAGGGTCACTGTTATCCAGAGACTCTGGAGTCACCGTGCTGGCTGGGTCAGGGGCACAGGGCAAATCTTCCAGGGTTGGCTCCACATCCTCCCCGGCTTCCGGAACGGGGCCCAGATGCTCCCTGGACCCGGCTCCCAGGGCTGAACTCTGATCCTCTTGGAAAACGCTGCTCCCGGGGCTCAGGCTGCAGCCGCTGGCATCTTGGGACTGCAGACTCCCATCCTGCAGAGAGGCCGGCTCCCCAGAGCTGCCATCCGGGCTGTCACCATTCAGGGCTGTCTGTGGCATCTCCCCTGGGCCCTTGGGAACCTGCAGGGTAAACTGGGTCAGCCCGGTCACCAGCTCATGCTCCTTAATCCCTAGAACCAGTGGTGAGAGCGGAGGTGACTGGCTCAGGCTCAGGCTCGGCCCCAGCCCCAGGGGCTCACTGTTCCTCTTATGAAGGACACTGACTCCACCACGCCTCGCTTGAGGGAAGGTAGTGCCAGCGTCCTCCAAACGCCAAGCTGCACGCTGGCTCTGCCACACGGAGGGCAGGCTGCCAGCCTCCTCTGCGGCGTCCTCCGAGGCCTGGGGTTTATGTGCAATGTTGGGGCGGTGGTCCCCAGGCTCTGCCCAGGGGATTTGGGGTGGGGCCTGCCGGCCGCTGCTCCGGGGCAGGGAGTTGAATCGGGTGAGCTCCTCGGGGCTGCCCGTGGTGCTCTCCAGAAAGGTGAGCAGCTCGCGGTCAGCGGAGGTGCCCAGGGAGAGGCGAGAACGGCGGGTGTTGGGGGGTCGGTAGGACGGGCTGATGGATCTGGACTGCAGGAAAGGAGGCAGGTCTTCGGCACCCTTCTTGGTCAGCAGCTCCACATCATTCTCACTGCTGCTCCGGCCGAAGCCTCCCAGCTCGCCCACCGCCCAGGAACGGCGCTTCCTCTCCATCTCCTGCAGCCGCTGCACCTGCCTCAGTTCCTGCTGCTCGCGGTCCTGGTTGTCCTGAATCAAGGGGGAGAGACCACAGACACATGAGCCACATGCGCGCCACCTGCCCAACCTAAGGCCACAGAGAGGTGCCTACTCAGGGGCTATGGCAGGGAGAGAGAGAGAGAGAGAGAGAGAGAGAGAGAGAGAGAGAGAGAGAGAGAAAGGAATTAGCTCTCCCTGGGGCCCACACAAGGCTAGTCTGAACCACTTGTGGAGCGAGCAGCTGTCATCTGATGTCTTGCATCTAACTGCCACCTTTCGGGCCAAACCTGGCTCCCCTCAGTGGCCAGTGGGCTCAGCTCTCGGGGAGCCCAGGCTGGCTTCTCAGCACAGACACACAGAGAGGACTTCAAGACGTGTGCTGCTCTTTAGGGAGCGAGAGAGGAAACTCACAGTGGGTGTGAACACAGTACGGTTCTGTACACACATATCCACACGTGTCTTTGCTCAGTCAAGCACAGTCCAATCTGCTGAGTGATTTGGGCGTGCAAAGGTACACCCAAGGTATTAAGAACTGCCTCCCACAGCCCTTGTCTCTAACATCTCCCTGGTAAAGAAGCACCACAGAGAGAGTTGCCCACCCCAGCAGCGGGCCCACCCCTGCTCCCGCCAGCAGAGACGTGGGAGAGGAACAAGCCGTGCTTTGTAAGTCCCTCGACCTTTCACCCTGGTTGAAACCACCCATCCCTCCCCAAGCAAAGCTGATCCAGAACCAGCACACGCACACACACACACACACACACACACACACACACATACACGCAAACAAACGCACAGATGTATACACATGCACACATACACATGTGTACACACATCCACATACCCACAAGCAGGCTTGACTACACATTCGTTAGATCAGTGTTGCATCAATATGTGTGTCTCATGCTCCAAATATGTTATCGCCAGCACTTTTTACTTGAAAAACCCATTTCCTCAAAAGGGTGGAAATTCCCTTCCAATTTTCTGAGAGGCTCTGGCTGGTCTTTCCTCCCTGGGTTCCCCTCCCCTCCCCTGACTCTTGGCTCTCCCTGAGGCTCTGGCTTCTCTTCATCGCCTGGAGAGGGGCTTCTCTGGTCCCCAGAACAGCTGTGCTGACTCCCTTCCACAGGTGGCCTCCTTAGCCCGCAGCATGCTGCCTGGGAGTGAGCGCCTCACACAGGGCCAACTGGGCCTCCACCAAGTCATTGCCTCCGCCCCACTGAGCTCACTGCTGGGACAGAGAGGCATGCACGTGGCCAAGGCGGAGCCTCCTGTTCATAGCTGCACAGAGAAGGGAGAGTCAGGAGCTCAGGGTCATTCTGGGCTGGAGAGAAAGCAAGCAGTTCTTAAAAACAAAACAAAATAACACCGCGGTGGGAAGATCCGTCTTTAAAATATACAGGAAGAGGCTCTGCTCAAAGCTGGTCCCTTCTCACAATCCAGAAGGGTAGGGGGTGGCACTGATTTTGTTTGGCTCTTAATAGATTGGCAAAGTCTTTGCAAAGTCAAGGGTCCCAGGGAGTGTTCTGGCTTCTGCTCTGAACTCAAGAGTTTACTGGGTAGGTGAAGGGCAAGGGGGTGTTCAGCCGAGCTGCACACCTCCTAGATGTGGGGGACATCAGCACCCATTCTAGCCACAGA
>PVJH01022594.1:0-36374 GCA_004026705.1 Nesogale talazaci
GTCCTGTCGTCCCAGTCATCCATGGGCGCCTCTTCTTGGGTGAGTAGCTTAAGTGACACTTGTTCAAAGGGAATACTCCAAGAGAAGTAGATTTCAACCCTTTGTTGAAAGCCTCCTCAAAACACACCAAAAAAGTTTCTGACATGGGTATTTATAAGGACAAGCTATCTTGTGTGCCTGAAAATATTTTTGTTATATATTCATATTTAAATATAGTTTGATTGGAATCACAGAGAGGTTTTAAAAAAAGAGAAGTACTGAGGTCCAGATAAATGAAGCCATATCTGTACCTCATTATATCAGGACCTGACCCTTTGGCACACTTCATCTGTAAAATGGACATATTATTATTGAAGCACTGTCTTGTGCATTGCATCCAGTATTCGTGATACAATGCCAGCTCCCTTTTCCCTTCATTTTAATATTTTCCTGTATCTTGCCTGCCAATGTTTTAATTACTTGTATTTTGCTGCTCGAATATAATAAAAATTTTCTTCCTGCACTGCAAATCCTACTTACTTAGGTAGTCTGCTATGGAAAGAGATATGTTTGCCTAGTCATGTCATTATATATTTTTTTCAGCCAACTCTATATATGGATAAATATTTAGCTTTCTAGAATGAGCTTGTTCTCTACAAGGTTAAAAACAAGCTCTACATTTACTTGCAAGCTAGTCTTGCTTTTTGGCTAAATCTCTGACTGTGGTTTGTGGCATATCATTGCCTTCCCACGGGTGTTGCTGAATGGACTTGTGCCCTGAAGTTTCATTTGTTAAAAAGAACATTAACATAAAAGAATCCTCACTGGAGTTCCATGAAAGATAGATGACTCCATTTTTCTAGACATCTAGTAGCAGAAAGCACATATTTCTTAAAGCAAGGGTATTGTTTACAAAAGTGACAAGAAAATCTGACTTGTGATTTATTTCTAAGACATAAAATGGGAAAAATAAGTCATATACTCATATAGTGGGCTTCTGAGCAATCTTTTCTTTTTTTCTCATTTTCTAAAAAAACTATTTTCCATATCAGCATAGTTGTGATAGAAAACCTATTCAGCCAAAAAGAATGCTTCATAAGGAATCATATTAGTATATAGTCTATGAAACTAACCTCCCTCCCTTTCAAAAAAAATCTGTTTACCATCAGCTCAATTCCAAAACATAGTGGCTGGATAAGATAGAACAGAACTGAACCATTGTGTTTCTAAGGCTATAAATCTTGAATGACGGAAGCAAACTGCTTCCTCCTTTTTCCAAAGAGCAGCTAGTGCATTCGAACTGTGAACTCTTGTTTAACAGCATAGTGCTTATGATCCATCAGGCCTCTAAGACAAGAGGAAGCCTAATTTGAGAACACGAAGAACTCTGTATCCCAAGAGTAAGCTGCCTCCAAGAGGATATTTTCAGTATCACACATGCTTTCTTGCACGTGTAAAGCATTTCTTTCTCCAAAGTCTTGAGTTTGGCTTTAGGTACTATTGGTTTATTAGTTTGCTTTTAATTCAGTGTTCTTTTCAGGCTGGTGTAATCATGTGGCCATTCATCATTCCTATTAATGTGGCTTTCTGTTGTTCTGTGGGGAAAAGGAACATACACTCTGATACTCCCACACAGATGCCACTTAATCAATGCTGGTTACACTGATGAAGGAAAACATTCTTTACATTCTGTATTCCCATTGCAATCTCTTACCGTACCAAATAGATCAGTCTTAAGGTGAAGGACAACTGCTTAGGTCTATGATGATTTGCATGAGGGGCTTCACATTTATTCATTTGATCCACACTTATATCATTTGATTCTTATCAAGTATTAGCATAACTGATCCAGGGCTGAACAGCAAACACATCCATTCCTCTCTTCTCTCTTAATATGGCCTCTGAGCTGGGACAGGGAGTAAAAAGTAAAACTTCAGTAAATGGAAGATGCTTTCACTAAACTCAGCAATTCCATGGTAATTACCCATCCATATTTAATTCCTATATGTTTTCATTTGGATAAAATTAGTGATTTCATTTAATATCATTAAATAAGTTCCCTTTGGGGCATAACAATTTCCATATTGTTAGTTAGTAGAGTCTTTGCCTTGGTGTTCTTAAATCATCCTCTTTTCCTTTTTTTTTTCAGTAAGTTCTTTCCTCCCTAGGTTCAGAAATATATTTTATCTGAAAATAAAGAAGATAGCCCCGTAGGTTTTCACCAAAAGGAATTTTGTTGTTGGACTTGTGGCTTTATTTAAGCCACCAAAGTCTCCACCCTCCTATTCACTCCTTCACTACCGAGGGCTTAGGAAGTCATGCTCTCACCTGTACTACTTGAACACTGGAATCCCGCCATTGTGTTCCTATTGTTTGGATCCAGTGAGTGACTCTCAGGTTTAAGTGTGCAACAGAATCCCTTGGCCACAAGTTAAAACACATGTCACTGAACTCCGCCCTCTTGAGTTCTGGTTAGGTACCTCTGAAGAAGAGGGGGACCTGAGAGTGGGCATTTTCTAACAAGTTGCTCCTTAATGCCAATGATGCTAGTGCCAGGGCCCCCAGTTTACAAATTCACCTCCAATCTCCAAACTTTTTCAAAACTTAAACCTCAAACATTAAAAAGACCGCATAAAAAACAATAGTGAGAGTCCAGAGGACAAGGACAGTCTTTCCTTCTGTTGTTACCACCTGATACAAGCAACTGTCTGAGGAGCCAAGAGCTTCGCCAACAGGTTTCCTGCCTGGACAAACTCTGCAGGTCCTGCGTCCCTGGCCACGCATGTGCTAAAAGCAAAGCTGTGCCTGCAGAAAAGAGCATGGATGGCAAGGACTGAAAGTGTGTCCCCATTTTAAAATCTGACACCTTCTTTTTTCTATGGCTCCACAACAATAAACAGAACAGAACAATCTCTGCCACGGAGGGAATTCTGACTCATAAAGACCCCAGTAGGGTTTTCAGGGCTATAAATCTTTATGGGAGTAACTAGCCTCATCTTTCTCCCAAGGACCTTCTGGTGGTTTTGAACCACAGACCTTGCCAGATGGTTACAAGGGTGCCACAACATCAGTTCAAAAATACCAGTCAAGCTCGTATAACTTTTACGTAACCTACTATGAAAATTACAAGTGCACCTGCCTTGTTTTCGCTGCTGCAAACTGGCGCATGATGTGCTCGGTCATGGATCGCCTTTCTTCTCATTCTACACTCCCTTCACTCAGAGCGGTCCCAGGCCTTCATGGCAGAGGCCACAGGAGTCTCTGGTATGAAAGTCTTACAGTCAAACTGCTATCCAAGAGAACTGTACAACTTGAACATACTTTATAGATACTCGTGAATAAACCGAGCTTTTCAACACATTTTTAATGCTGAAAAAGACCCCCTCAGCTTATACTCCTGTGAGGGTCCTCCTTACCTGTTCTCTGGTGCAGTGCGGGTGTTCTCCGGTCTCTCCCGCTCATCTGAGGGCACCTGCAGCTTCTGTGGATGGTCCGATGACTGCTGATAGCACCATTCTTCTTTTCTCCTACATCCCAGGAGTCTCTGTGTTGTCTGTGCTGTACTGGGCAAGAACCTACCACTTTCTGTGTGCTGGGACCCAGGGTGCACTTGTCGTATGTGACAGGTCTTCTCCTCTCCCTCTTCTCCAAGGCTCCAATGATGCAGCCGTTACAGTCTTACCCATGCTTGGTCACACCCCCTTACTCCACATTGCTGAATACAGGTCCCAATATATCTCTGGTCTTGGATATGCAGTAAGTTTATTTGCAGTACTTGGTTTGCTATGTTGTTGTTGTTTTTTACTTTCTTCTTAAGCTCATCTGGACCCAGTGTTGACAATGCTTGCATAAAGCAACTTGTGTTAGAGCTCCTAATACACGTGTTGCATTGTGTGCACACTGTGTTACTGCCTGTGTTGCATTAGCAGTTCCCTTACATAGGCGGTAACACTGCCTAGGCAGTAGGGCAGGGCGTGCAGTAACACAGTGTGCACACAATACACTGTGTACATTATAAGCCCTAACACAGACTGCTCTATGCAGCTAGTCATATCATCACATTCTGAAATATCATCAGTTCTGCGTTAGGCTTCAAACTCCACAAGCTGTGCTGTGTACATGTGTAAGGCAGCATATGTAGTAATGCAGTACATGTAGTAACACAGACTGTAAAGTTATTGTTGATATCATATTGTTTTTGTTGACCATCTTTTCCACTTACAGAGCTAGTTTACTGTTTTTCTTTGAAATAGATATTCCAAAGCATTTACCTTACTGATGCCTTGATTCATTTAATTTCATTGGTATCTATTTTTATTTGGAAACTTACCAGTAGATGTTGCATTTCCCACCCTAGGATTATACTTGAGTCAATAGGTATCCCCAGTAAAATTAGGTGCCTTGGCTTATATTCAGGTCTGCTGATACTCAAGTATATACGGTAGTTTGAGGCTACCACTGCATGCTCATAAACCTCCATCCCTTCACTTCCCACCCTCACATTATCTTCTGCTGGCCATAGAGCAAAAGCTTTTAGAATCTGGCTTAGCAAGGTGAAGGATAGCACTAGGGAAGACCCCTGTGAGACCTCCCTTGGCCAAGGCTACCCCAAAGGGGAGAGCGGGGAAAAAATGACAGTAATCTTTACAAAGCTTGGTAGAAAGGAGAGAGGCACAGTCTGGCTGGATTCCCTGGGGCTGCTTTCCCACATCAGGCTCAGTAAAATTAATGCTCCCACAGAGCCCCAGACTAAACAAATAAAAAAACAAATCAAATGCTCTGCCCAACAGTCAATTCTGCAGGTTTAAACCAGTTTCGCTATCAGTCCAATGTTTACCAGACAGTACCACAAGGGCTCCAGAGGACATTGTAAAAGAAAATAAAGAGGTCCTCTGTGAGGACAGCTACCCACTTCTGCCTCTGTGTAAAATCCACTCGGAGCTCGACGCCGCACAGGTACTCAGAGAAAGGAGATTGTGTAACTCAAGTTATCCTACTTAATGTGGCTGGGGCAAGCACCCTTACTAAATTCAGCTAGCCCAAGGATGACTGCATTTTTAAAATAAAAATGCTATGGAAATTTTATAAATTGCACAAAGACTAACAGGTCAGAGAAGGATGTCACCTACAGGGGCCAGATATCACGGAACCTCTTTTATTTCCCTATTAGCGACTCAAAGCTGGGTGCTGCAATCTAGTTAATCAGCAAAGACATCATGAGACTGGCCTAAGACTTAACCTAATTGCTCTGTGTGCTTGCTCATAGTGAAGGGTTGTTTCTCATGGTTACACTAGAGCCTGGGCTAAAATAAAATATCTATCTGTGGCTTCCAAACCTTAAATTCCAAAGTAAAAGGCGAATATTCTCTATGTATTCTGATTTCAAACAGGATGTATTGTGGTTCATCATCTCACCGGTTTCTCCTAATAAACTTATTTTTCTTCCTCAAACTTGGAGGGAGTAAATTGGCTGTGTGAATTCAGGATAAATATCCCTTCCTTTCAGGTGACAGTCGCATAGTCTACCTCAACCCATGGAGGTTTTTATTTACTTTAATTTACTGAATAATCATTCATAGCTGGTTATGATTCAACTCGTAGTTGAAACAGTCCTGGCTAATGTGGTATTTACATAATCTGTTGTCAATTTGAGACTTAAAAGTGAAGGGGTGGTGTTTAGCCTGTCAATCAGATTGTAGCTTGATGACCTTATTTGGAGGCGCTAAGGATAGAAATAGCTCAGTGGAGGCAGTAACCATGCTCGCTCCCTGCGAGACATTGCAACTGACAAGACACATGGAGCTGTGCTAGAGCTCTGGAGTTGGAGGAGCCACGTGGAGACGCCTACCAGCACTGAGATGCTTCCACTGCCACTGGACCCATCCACTGGTCTGTGATCTTCCTGCATTTGGTGTCATTGTATGTGTTTTGTGAGTCTGAAGAGGAATTTATAGATTAGTATCAGACATATGGGCTGATATCAGATTTATTGGTTTGATCTGGACTGGGCTGACATGTTTTCTCAATATTCAACTGCTCTTGTATAGAAAGCTCTTTCTTAAACACATATCAGTATTTGTTTCACTAGTCGACCTAGACTAACACAAAACCATAAACTGGTTTGCAGCATTTAACAGCAGATGGCCCACATATGGTACCTTAGATTTGTCTCTGGCTAAAAATCATTCCGGTTGCTGCTTTGACTTTCAAAATTCTGGATCTTACTCCCTAGCCTAGATTTTCAGAAATGTCCAGACGCTGCCTGTTTTACTACTAGACTTTTGCTGTCTTTGTCTCAGTATCACAAATTACTACATAGACCTTCTGACTCCGATAATAACTCAGTGAAGAAGAAATTAAACCCATTTTTGGACGGCAGAGAAGCTCACCAGGTCATAACTCATGCAAAAATCCAGCCCTTTTATGAGTTCAGTGTGTATTCGCAATGTAGTAAGTCCCTGAACATTTTAAAACATCTCCACACTCATTGGGGTAGCGGCAGATACTTTCTGCTATTGTATGTATGTTAACAGCTTGTTAATGACTGAGAAAAGGAAAAAGAAAACATGCCCTGAATAAGTCAATGGCTGCACTGGAGACTGTAGAAAGGGCAGAAGAAAAGCTATCTGGCTGGAATTCTCGTCTCCTTTCCCCACCAACTCCACTGCCATTGATCCTAGAAATGTCTCTTTGGATTTCCAGGACTGTGAATCTTTATGAGAGCAAAGGATCTCATTGTTCTCCCAAGTAGCAGTGATCTTCCCACTGCCGTCAAGTAGGATTCAAACTCACAGAGACCCTGTGAAGGATCTCTGAGGCAGCAAGTCTTTACAGAAGCAGGATAGCTTCAACTTTCTCTGGAGGAGCGGTTGTGGGTAGCAGTCCAATGCTTACCCAACAACAGTAGGCTTGAAATATTGACCTTGCAATTAGAAAGTATTAACCCACTGTGATACCAGTCTCTTCTCTCATGTACAAAAAAAAGAAAAGCACTCCCACTACCATCAGTCAATCCCTGTCTTTTTCGAGGGCCTACTCTCTCCTAACAACATGCCCAAAGTATGGAGACAAAGTCTCACCATCCTTGCTTTGAGGAGCATTCTAGCCGTACTTCCTCTAAAAAAGATCTGTTTGTTCTTTTGGGCAAGCCAGAGGAGCCCTGGTGGCACAGGGGTTGCACATTAGGCTGTTAACCATAGGTCGGCAGTTCAAAACCACCACCCCAGATCGATGGAAGAAGGATGGAGCTTCCCACTGCCATAAAGAGTTACAGTCTTAGAAACCCACAGAAGCAGTTCTACCCTGTCCTATCGGACTAAGAATCAACTTGTTGGCAGTGAGTGGGGAGTTTGGATTTTTTTGTTTTGTGTTGTTTTTATTTGATTTGTTTTTTTTTTGTATAAGACCCACAAAATCATTTGATCTCACCTTACAAAGGCTACAAAGGAGGGACTCAAAAGTCAATAAATCCAGGCACTTTTCATGGCAATACAAACTTGTATTAAGTGAATCATAACAATGATATAAATTTTGAGTGACAAGCTAGGATCATTCATGACAGGATAAATAGGACACATGCAAGTACATGACAAGACAGACATGTATGCATCCAACTGACTGCTTGTGACCCATCTGTCTGTTTTGGGGTGGTTCACAAGAGACTCAGTGCCAGGCAGGCTGGGAGTGTACACTATACAAAAGGGTTAATCTAGTGTGGCAAACTATAGTGATCTAATGATACTGAGACAAGATTTAATAGCAAGATTCCTCAAATTTTGATGACCTGTCTCCTATTATTAAAACCATGAGGCCAACTTCTATGTCAACACAGATTACTCCGATCCAACATTTGTCGAATTATCCATGATCAACAACCCATGAAAAAACTGAATCTTAGACGAAAACTAAGAAATTACAGTACACAGAAGACCTCAATGTTCAATGGTATAAACATGGAATATGTTCCAAATCCAAGATGCAAGATAAAAGGAGTCATCAAAGCCAAGCAGCGGGGACACTGGGAGATCATCCACTGGATAATTATTAAAACTTAAATGATGTGACATCCTACTACAAATGGTGACTACAAAGAAAAGAAAAGTTGATGGAGAATGTTGATCTTCCCAAGAGAGACGAACAAATTATTTGAGGGGGTGGGGGGTTGAAGTCAAAAGCAAACCAGGGTGCTTAGTTTGTGGAAAAGTATTAGTGTTGGTGTAAAAGGTCCATTTGGAGCATCATTAAAGTCCCAAACATGTTAAAGAACATGAAAAATTAATAGGCAGTCTGCATCTGAGGAACACTAAAGATAGCACCAGAACATATAGATATCATTGAAAACATTATAGATAGTATCAGAACATCTTGAGATCATGAAAACCACTTGCTTAGAAGCAGAAATACTCTCCAAATAGTGCCGGAAGATGAACCACTCAACTTAGAACACACTCAAAATATGACTGAGGAAGACTTGCCTTCTCAAAGTATAGTCGACCATAATGAGATGAATGGAGTAGAACCTGAGGAAGTAGAGCCTTCTAGAAATCCATTTGTTAGAAGGATATGACTTACAATAAGAAGAAACAGCTGCAAACTTCTATTAATGCCTGGAACTGAAATGTATGAAGTATGAATGTAAGAACGTCATCAAAAATTAAATTGAACAAAGATCAATATCGTAGACAATGTTGTTTTTGTTGTTGTTAGATGGCATTGAATGAGCCCCAATCTAATGCACATAAGAAAGAAACACTGTAGGGTCCTCGCCCATCTTCACAAGTGTTCCTGTGCCTGAGACATTGACACAGTCACTGTGTCAATAGATTTCCTTGAAGACCTTCTTCCTTTTCACTGCCTTTCCACTTTACCAAATGTGATGTCCTTTACCAGAGACTGTCGCTTCTGAAAATATGTACAAAGTATATAAGGAAAAGTGTTGCCATCCTTGTTTATATGGAGCGCTCTGGCTATACTTCCTCTAACACCGATTTGTTTGCTCTTTTATCAATCCATGGTAATTTCAATATTCTTCTCTAGCACCACAATTCAAGTGCATCCATTCTTCTCCAGTCTTCCATATTCAATGTCCAGCTTTCACATGCATTTGATGCAATGGAGAATACCATCGCTGGGAAGGTGCATCTTAACCCTCAAAGAAGCAAGCTTGCTCTTCCATACTCTAAAGGGGTCTTGTGCAGAAAATTTCCCTAATGCAATGCATCCTGTGATCTCTTGACAGCTGCATCCATGCTCATTGACTGGAGAGCCAAGCAAAACAAAATCCTTGACAACGTCAACCTTTTCTCTGTTTATAATGATGGGGAGGGAGGGGAAAAGATAAAGAGCTGATGTCAAGGGTTCCAGTAGAAAGCAAATGTTTTGAAAATGATGATGGCAGCAGCAATATGGAGGTGCTTAGCACAATATATGGATGGATGGATGGATGGATGGTAATAAGTGTTGTAAAAGCCCCCCAATAAAATGATCTATTTTAAACGGGGGGGGGTCCTCGTTTTTTGTGCTGTGTTTCTTTATCATGAATGATGTCTGGCTCCAGAGGTAGGTCTCTCCTGAGAACATGTCCAAAATTCTTCCAATAAAGTCTCATCATCTGTGAGAGTTAGGTTTATTATGAAAACTAGCCAATAGGAACATGTGGGATTAATAATGTCACAGTTTGATTGGAAGGCAATGAGATAAATGGCTCAGCAAGCCCCACCCCTTTCTCTTGCTTTCTGGTGATCCAACCAGCCACTGCATTACTTGTTCTCTGCCTCGATCTGTGAGCTTCACTGGCTATGGGACAGCCAATCCATGGATCCTGTCACTAGAGCTTGAGGTTCCTTCGATATCTACTTCCTCTTGCGGGTGGTGTATATATTGCTTACGCCTCACATTGTCAGATCTTGTTGTTTTGCATTGCTTGAGTTCAATATCCCATCGGGGGCCTGCTTCGCTAAGCATCTAAGTTGCTGACTATTTGTTAAATGCCCTGCCTGTGGCTAGAATGCCTGTGTTGCCCTAGGGACTCAGTTGTCTGCTTCTTTGACCTTATATCCAACAGTTCTTGTGAGTTGAAGGACTTCCAGTATATTAACTGTTCCATGGAAGTGAGTTGAACTTAGCTCTCTGTACTGCTGTGTGGACTAATTAGCTATTTCTTGGTGTTGTGTGTGTGTGTAATCATAAGTGTCCTCATTTTGTCCCTCTAGAAAACACTGTCCAACACACCATCCTTGTTTGTTCTTTTGACACTCCATGATACTTTCAATATTCTTCTCCAGAACCACAATTTAAGTATGTCAATTATCCTTTGGTCTTCCATGTTCAATGACCAACTTACACATGCATGTGAGGAGATTAAAAATGCCATGCCTTGGGCCAGGCTCATCTTATTCCTTAAATTCCTCACTTTTCAAGGACTTGGCTCCTCACCAGATACAACTGGAAAATATTCATAAGGGTGAGTAGACAGACCTGGGACTATTTATAGATAGGCTTTCCAATTTTTATTTTTCATCTCTATCTAGATAAGATATGCAGAATTGTTTACAGCAATGTGGAGAAAACAAAGGCACCAATGGTTCTAGTAACACATGGGAGAGAAAGTAGGGGAAAGAGAGTGGGGAGTCAACCAATCCAGGAACAAGGGAACAACAAGAAATCTAAAATCGATAACAAGGAAGCTATAGAATGCCTGGGTTTTGAGCAAGTGCAAAGTATTCAAGAAGACGTTCTGACTGAGCCCTGGTGGCATAGTGTGCGGGACGGCAGCCCACAGGGTTGATGGTTCAAATCCAGCAGCAGCTCTCCAGGATCAAGGCTGGGCTTCCTACTCCCACCAGGGCAGTGATGCCACACAAAAAAAAGAGGAACCTGAGAGCCAAAAAAGGTCAAATATCATAGTGAAATAGGAGAAAATTAAAAGAAAATAGAGGAAAGAAGAAGGAGGCAAATGACATTTCTAGAGAAATAAATATAGTCATATAAATATAAAGACACTGATATATAATGATAGGGATATAGGTCTGTGTACATATACTTATATGCTACATATTAAGGTAGCAAACAGACATTGGACCTCTACTCATGTCCTCTCTCAATGCAACAACGCTTTGTTCCTATAACCTGGCATTCTGTGATGCTTACCTTCCCAAAACAACCACTGAAGGCAAAATGGGTGTATAAGCAAATGTGGTGAAGAAAACTAATGGTGCCTGGCTATTACAAGGTATATCATCTAGGGTCTTAAAGGCTTGAAGATAAACAAGCAACCCTCTAGCAGGGAAGCAACAAAGCCCATGTGGAAGAAGCATACCAGCCTGGGTGATCAAGGGGTGTTGATAGTAAAAGGTATCAAACATCAAAGAACAAAACAAATCATATCATTGTGAATGATGGGGAGTGAAGAGTGGAGACCCAAAGCCCATCTGTAGGCAACTGGACATTCCCTATAGAAGTGTCATGGGGAGGAGACGAGCCAGTCAGGGTGTAGTATAGCACCAAGAAAGCATACAACTTCCCTCTAGTTCTTTAAAGCTTCCTCCCCACGACTATCATCACCCCAATTCTACCTTGCAAATTAGGCTATACCAGAGGATGTACACTGATACATATAAGAGCAGAAAACAAAGGGAATCCAGGAGAGATAAACCCGTGAGAACCAATAATCAGAGTAGAAATTGAGTGCTCTCAGGAGGGTAAGGGGAAGGTGAGAGAGAAGGTGAAAATTAATCACAATGATGCACATATATTCCCCCTCCCCAGAAGACCGACAACAGAAAACCTAGGTGAAGGGAGACTTTGAGCAGTTTAAGACATGAAAAAGTAGTAATTTATATTAATATTATTATTATTGTCAAGGGTTCATGAAGGAGGGAGGGGTTCGGGGTGGGAGGGTAAAAAAAAATGCGGACCTGATACCAAGGGTTCAAGTAGAAAGAAAATGTTTTGAGAATGATGATGGCAACAATTGTACAGAAGGATGGATGTATGGATTGTGATTAGTTGTATGAGCCCCCAATAAAAGGATTTTTTTAAAAAGAATAAAAAAGGCAAGCCCTGTCCAAAAACAAAAATGAATAAAAACCAATGTGTCCTAAATTAGGAGACATACTTTGGAAGTTCATTTGTTTCATTTTGTTCATTCTCAGTTTCTGTAACACAGATGAGAAAACCCAGTTGTTAAAATGGGGCAATGCAGTGTCACCATGCTGGCAACCAGGAGCCAGATGAGCTGGCATTTCTGATTTCCTAAAATATATTTGATTTGTCTCAAGCTCTTAAATTTCAGCCCTCTCAAATTAGAAAAAGGAAAGAAACAAAAGGTTCTACCATAATGCAAAGAAATTAGTTCTCATTTTCCAAAAACTCAAAGGAGTCTCCTTGCTTCAAAAGCACCCCTCAGACTTCCCCAAGGAGCCTTTCCTGTGTTAGTTCTAAGTGGCTGTATAGCAAGAAAACCTTTAGTAAGCCCATACACAGACCACAGTGAGTTGGAAGCAGCCTTTTCTGTTTTCCAAGTACCTTCCTCACCACCTTCTACTTTAATTAGAAAAAGCACTGATATTATCACGTGTGCTTGTTGACTGATTACACTTCAGGGTAAATGATTCCAGCGCTTCATCTGAACCAAGTGTTTACTTGCATACATTTATACATTCACTGATTATAGATTGGAGTATTCTCTCTTTAAAGACTTCTTGGCCAGGAGCAAGTAAATAGAGGGCAAATTTGCAGTAAGAAATTCTAACCTTTTTTGTGTGTGTGGAAATAGAGGAGAGTAGGTGGGTGAAAGGAAGGAACCAGAGGAATTGGCGTCTCATAACTCCAGCCTGAAACTTGGACGACACCCACCAGGCCAATGGAAGGGATGTGACCTCTGGCTGTGCCCACTCCAAAGAAAGGCAATCCAACAGAGACCTAAAACTACCAAACGATGCTATTAATATCACATACAAGGAAAATGTTGTTGATGATCACTGTATTGCGGTGAAATGATTTGGTTTGTGGAGGGTTGCGATCTACCCTGGGCACTCCCACTCCATTTTGAGACTTCATCTGAGTTCTTTCTGACCATTGACCTGCATGTGCTAGTTCCGCCTGATATCAAGTGTGTTTGAAAGGAGACTGCAACTCCCAGCGAGATCAGAGAGGACTCATTTTGCCCTCAGATTTGCCCAGAGAACCAATTGGTTCCTAGGTGTGTCCTTAATAATTTTCAAAAAATAGTCACATGTTATCTACAAGTTGGGCTTCCTCCTCATGAGTCATCCCAACTACCTTATAGTTAGGTCAACGGTTATCAAATTGTGGGTTGTCACCTCTTTGAGGGTCAAATGACCCTTTCACAGGGGTCGTCCAATTCATAACTAGAAAAATTACAATTATGACATAGCAATGAAAATAATATTATGATTTGGGCAGGGTGGGGGGCAGTGGTCACATCGCATTAGGAAGGTTGAGAACCACTGAGCTAAGTGATCAATTCCCAGAACCAATTTTGGAAGCTTTGTAAACCAAAAACCATGGCCCTTCCCCATTCTACTGCCCCTCCAGTGACAATGTTTAATTGATCTGCCACCAATCATTGATCTGAGGGTGATTTTTTTTGGTCTCCTAATCAGCACCACTTCATCCGTGTGAATTAGCAAGCTCCATTTCAGCCTCATACTGGTGGTTTCCGTCATTCTTGTCTATATCTCATCTTTGCCCCAATTAAAGCTTAATAAAATGGTCTCTCTGGAATATGTAGAGAGAGAGCATGACAGATGAACTTCTTTGACAAGGAGGATTGGCACAGGGCAGCAACGATGCGCTGAAACCTGGCAGCAGTCGTGAGGGTGGCACAGGAGCGAGGAGCAGCTCATTCTGTGTGCATAGGGATGCTGGGTGTCAGACAAAATCAATGACAACAAACACCATACAATATGCTTGCGTCTGGGATATTTTTTCTCCCAGATGTCTTATGGATCTTGCCAAAGAACAAGCATCCCCGAAAAATGCTTGCTTGTATTTTATTGACTATGTGAAGTCATTCAACTGTGTGGTTCTCTGGTAAATTGAAATTTCTTATGAAGCTTCCTCTGTCCATATCTCCGTAACTCCTACCAAATGATTGGGTGATACTACACAACCAGATTATGTGAAACACTAGTAGAGGAAATTGGTCAGTGTTAGTTCCCACTTCACTGTGTATAAGAATGAGACATCCCAGAAACAGAAAAGAGAACTTGAGTGGCTATCAAAGACGAAAAAACACCAGCGTAGACAACCTACACCCTCACCGACACTGACAGAGGCTGAGCTCACAGACACTAGAAATTGCAGCATGAAGACCATGAAACAGACAAAAGGAGTCATGACTAGGCAGAGGAGAGATTGTGCCCCTGATACCTGAGACAATGGCTTTCTTGGTCAAAGGACCCCGGAGATGAACTCAAACTCTTGAGACTGAAGAATCAATCCTGTTCCTCCTAACACTGAAAATCACTGAAGAGCCTTAAATATGTTTTTTTCCAAACAACTGAAATCACTGTGACCTGAAATAATAGCATTCATTTGTTTTCAATGCTACTTCAGAGCCACACGTTCACACGGAAAGAGCGGCATGGAGCTTGAGAGCCACAATTTGCTGACCAGTGGACAAGAGACTTGAACTGATGAATATAATCTCCATGTTTTCTGATCCTGTCTTGTGATAATCTGTCAACTTCCCTAATCACCCACCATAACTTTGAGCATTGTTTTTTGAGTTCTGATTGCAATTGATTACTAAACCCCACAGAGAAGTAAAGTGCTGTGGAAGGAACTATTAGTGACAGAAGAGAATAAAAGAAGGCAAGAGGATGAATTGGCCTTGGGTTTGTGTGGCAATGGGTTCTCCATCTCTCTTAGATAGCCTAAGGAGGTAAAATATGACCTCTGCACTATTTTCTCAGGAGCCTAACAAATTCATGAATGAGATGTAGGCAATGAATATGGCCAAATGGCAGTGAGTTTAGGGGGTGGAAAGGCTTGTTGTTTGGGGGTAGTTGGTCTAGCCATAGTTCTTTATGTGGTGCATTATAATTCTGAACCCTGTGACTGTGGCTATAACTGCATTTTGGAGGGAAATCTCTGCTACAATGATAGACAGTATTAAGGTGGGGTTAAGTCCTGACTTGAATACAGGGTATAAAGGAAGTCACTTTGTTTCTGTGATACATTTTTAAGACTACTTTACTGAAGGGGTGAAACCACTCCTCTATTAAAGGCATTCCTCAGTGTGTGTGGAGCCAATGGGGACACAGAGAGAAAGGTCACGATCATTGGCACATCCCAGATCTCTGTCTGAAGTGGTGTAGGCAAGGCTGGAGACATCAGATACTCTGGGATGAAAATGCAATGCATCGATCGCTATCTACTAGTCGATTGTAAACGTACTGTGGGTAGATGACATGGCATTTAAAAAAAATAAATGCAGGCTAAGCCCCGGTGGCGTAGTGGTTGTGAGCAGGACTGCGGCCCACTGGGTTGGAAGTTCAAATCCAGCAGTAAGGCTGGGCCTCCTACTCCCACCACCAGAGGACAGTGATGCCTCCCCCCCCCAAAAAAAAGTTAAAAAAATAGATGCAAACCTATCATCAATACAGCACAGCCAAGCAGATGCAAACTTAGGTGCCAAAGGCATGCACAAACTGATGCACTAAGTGCAGCAAAACTGAATACGCTAAGTCAAATGCTATCAAGACTTTGCTTTGCTCAAGCCAGTCACTTTTTCAGGAAAATGCCAAGGTTGATTCATTTGCAATAAAAACTCCAACACTGGAGCAACGACTGGAGTGGGTTGTTGGAGCTGTGGCAGAGGCTGGGGGCTCTAGTACACTGCAATCATGTCTATTGTGTCCCACAATGGTGGGGCCGTCATGGCCATGAAAGGGAAGAATTGTGTGACCATCGCGGCAGACAGGCACTTCAGGATTCAGGCCCAGATGGTGACCACAGACTTCCAATAGAACTTTCCCATGGAAGACTGTCTGTACATCACCCTGGCAGGGCTCCAGACCGTTGCACCACGCATGTCCAGACCGTTGCACAGTGCCTCAAGTTCTGGCTGAACCTCTACAAGCTGAAGGAAGGTGGGCAGATCAAACCCTACATACTCATGAGTATGGTGGCCAACTTCTTGTATGAGAAACGGTTTGGCCTGTACTACACCGAGTCCATCATTGTTGGGTTGGGCCCAAAGACCTTCAAGCCATTCATTTGCTCTCTGGACCTCGTGGCTGCCCCATGGTGACTGACGACTTCATGGTCAGGGCACCTGCACAGAGCGGATGTACAGTATGTGCAAGTCCCTTTGGGAACCCAACATGGTTCTGGAAGACTTATCTGAAACCACCTCCCACGCCATGCTGAATGCCATGGACCGGGATGCAATGTCCCGCATGGAAGTCATCGTCCACATCATCGAGAAGGACAAAATCACCACCGGACCTTGACAGTCCGAATGGACTCACTGCCACTGCTCCAGACCCATTACTCATCTCCCTCCCTTCTGGAAAGTCCAGTGTGTTTGTTGTTTTTCTTTTTTAATTAAATAAGTTTTCCTTTCAAAAAAAAATTCCAACACTGTTTTGACACTACAAGCTGACATTCAACTGAAGTCCAGAGGCATGAACAGTTCTGGAACTTACCTGCGGAGGGAAAGTACCCAAACATGAGAAAATGTGCTAACTCCTTGACTGCATTATTCGGCTCTACTTAGTTATGTGAGTCAGTCTTTTCCCACATAAAGATCATAAAGTCCAAGTACTGTTCCACCATGACTGATGATCATTTGGAAGTGTGCTTGAGGCTGACAGTCAGCAGCTACTGTATGGACTGTGCATCACTGACTCATTCCATTCAGTGCAAGTCATCAGAGTCAACTAAGGTAATGACAAAAAATGAACATAGTTAATTGTGCTGTGTTATGCAATATGAACTTATGTGGTTATGCAAGGTACATAAACATACATTATACATATAAATAATTCTCAATGCATTATGAATAAATGTAATAAGTAAATACAATAAATATGTTTCACACTTTTATAGTTGGTAGATCATTTTTACTTGACCATTTTGTAAGTAGCTCACATGCTGACATTGTGTGATCACCCCGGGCACAGAGCAAGAAGAGTAACCTGAAACCATGGGACTCTAAAGTAAAGTGACAAACTGTCCTCTTGACCCAAGAAGGCAAAATCAAAGGGACAGTTTAGCTGAAAATCTGAGAACCAGAAAGACTTGACTACCATGTGGCTGAGAAGCTGAGATTAGAGAAAGACTTGGCTGCTGGAGAGATGTTGCTGTGGACCAGTAGCTGTATCTGTGCCGCTTATGATGCTGTTAGTGATAATCTACTAACTTCCCTAATAAATCCCTTTAGCTGTGAGTATTTTCTGTGATTTCTGTTTGATTACAGCAAATCAAACTCAGAGTAGAAGTGGAGTCCTGTGGCAGGAATAATTGGTGTCCAAATAAGCTAAAGAAGGATAAATAAGCTAAGGAAGTAGAAGACCTATCGAACTCCTGCTCCATGGCAATAGAAAGCCAGGAGAGGTAAGAGAAGGTCACCCCATGCTGTGTACTGCAATGAATAACATTATAATGAATGCCTGAAGACTTCATTGTGAGTCAGTCTTCCAACAAAACAAGGGGATATAACCTGTTTAAAATCAGGAAAATTGTTAATCACAGTTGTAACTTTGCACCACTTATATCCAATCTGTATGCTCAGTAAATAAAGACACTGCTATATGAACTAAAATGTGGCATCGGGATGAGGGAAAGACTCATTAATAATCTTTGATACTCTGATACAACTTTGCTGAAAGTAAAGAGGATTTGAATCACTTACAGATAAACAACAAATAATGCAGCCTTCAATATGATTGCAATTCAACATCAAGAAAGCAAAAGTCTTTACAACTGAACCATAAGCAATAGCAAGACCAATGGGGGAAAGATTTCAGTGGTTAAACCCACCATCTTGAAGTTGATTCTAACTCATTGTGACTTTATTGGTCAAAACAGAAGAGTTTACTAAGTTTTCCAAAACTGAATCTTGGGCTGAGCCCTGGTGGTGTAGTGGTTGTGCGCAGGACTGCGGCCCACTGGGATGGAGGTTCAATTCCAGCAGTAGGGCTGGGCCTCCTACTCCCACTGCCGGAGAGCAGTGATGCCCAAAATGAAAAAAAAAAAAGAAACACAACTGAATCTTTATGGGAGCACACAACTTTAACCTCATTTTTCTCCTATGAATCACACATTGGCTTGAACTCCCAAATTTGCAGTTATTAATGCAATACTTAAATCCCTGTACCATCAGTATTCTTTTGAGTTTGACAAGGATTTCATTTTGCTTGACTCCATAATCAACACCCATCAAAACAGGACTGAAGAAATCAAGTAACATTTTTTAATTAAATAATTGATTTTTCCTCTCATCCACTATCTCCCTTCACATGTATTTCTGTTGTTCACGCCCCTTCAGTGGGGTTACACAGTCCTCTTGACTTTCTGATCTTCAGTTCTGCACTGTCTGCCATCTTGCATCTGTCAGCATAAGCATGCTTTCTTATTTTAATAGAAAAGTGACCCTGCTTGTTTAAGAATGCCAAGTGGAGAGATCGCTCAAGCTGAGGCTATGCTGGGCCACACAGCCATGCCCCCCCAAATAACCTTTTACATTGAGCAAATGTGCTGCAAAAGTTCTCTTTAAAGACTTAAACAACAACAATATAACTTTGGGTCCTAAGGTGTGCTTGACTCTGCCCCGATGTTTTAAATTACCTCATATGCTTTCAAAAACTAAACAATGAAAAATGAAGAATGACGAATAATTGATGCCTTTGAATAAAAACCAAAGAATAAAACTGGCAGAAGAATGAACAAGTCTGTCTTGGAAGTACAGTCAGAATATTCCTTAAAAGCTAACATAATGAGACTTCATCATGTTATCAGAACAGACTGGTGCCAGGAGAACAAGATCACCTGCTTGTTAAAATAGAGAATCAATGAAGATGAAGACCATTAAAGAGATGGATTGACACAATGTCTACAACAATAGGTTCAAGAGTAGCAACAACTGTGACGATGGCACAGAACTAGTGTGAAAGTTCATTTTGTGTGAAACCCTGGCTCTCATAAGAAGATATGAGTGAAGTCTAGTATGTCAATCAGGTCAAGGCTTGGTGACCTCATTTGGCTGTGCCACCAAGATAAGTGGTTCACTGAAGGTAAGCCTCTCTCTCTCTCTCTCTCTCTCTCTCTCTCTCTCTCTCTCTCTCTCTCGCTCTCGCTCTCGCTCTCGCTCTCCACTTCACCTTCCTTTTGGGCAACCACACAGCTGAGACCTTCCAGAGGCTTGTGATGCTGCCACCATCAATGGATGCACAAGGCTGCACCCTCTGGCCTGTGATCTTCCTGCATTCTGCATCATTGTATGAAGCTGTGTGAGTCTAAACTGGAACTCCTAGACTAGTATCAGACTTATAGACTTGATCAGGACTGGGCTGGGCTGTTTGTGGAGATACAATCACTTCTTGATATAAAGCTTTCTCTTACACGTATATGAGCATATATGAGTCACTGAACTTATTTTTCTAGTTAAGCCAGTCTACCACAACTAGGCAATGTTTTGTTCCAAGGCACATAGGCTCACTATGAGTCAGAGCCACTTCATGGTACCTAACAGCAAGAAGACAATGGAAGGAGCCCTGGTGAGATAGTGGTTATGCTTTGGGCTGCTAACCCCAAGGTTAACAGTTAGAAACCACTTGCTGCTCCTCAGGAGAAAAATGGGGCTCTCGGCTCCCATAACACAGTGGTGGAAACCCAAAGGGGCAGTTCTACACTTACAGGCTCATGGTGAGTCAGAATGTACTCAATGACAGTGAGTTTGAAGGCCTTTTGGAAGGAGTTCTGATGGTATAAATGGTTCAATTTCTAAGTTGCAAACCAAAAGTCACTGACTTGATTTCGCCAGTCACTCTGAGGGAGGAAAAAACTGGCAATTTGCAACTGTAATGAACAAAACCTAGACAACCCTGGGATGTACTTCTACTTGATCCTATAGGGCAGGGGTGTCAAACTGGTGACCCACGAAACACATGTGGCCCCTGAGGTAAATATTTGTGGCCCACATACCCTGAAATAAAGTGAAAATTTTTAAAAATTGTTATTAAGAAAATAGCACTGGGTTGAGCCCCGGTGGTGTAGTAGTTGTGCGTGGGACTGCGGCCCACCAGGATGGGGGTTCAATTCCAGCAGCGGTTTCACAGGAGCAAAGGCTGGGCCTCCTACTCCCACCACCAGAGGGCAGTGATGCCCCCCCCCCAAAAAAAGAAAAGAAAATAGCACTTAGGGAAGATCAAGACAATACTATACACACAATTCTCTTGATACATTTTATTTCAGAGCATCGTGGGCTACAAAAAATTACTTCAAGGACTGCATGTGTCCCATGGGCCACCAGTTTGACACCCTTGATATAGGGCATAGAGTAAAAGCACAGCCTTGGGGCTTAGGGACCTTTCTTCCCCAGAATACATAGCCCTACTTTTCTCCATTTCAGCCTGAGAATAAAGAGAATGATTTTTCTCTCCTTCCCTATACCTTAGCCCACCACTCCACTCACAACGACCCAGATGAGAGAATCCTACACCCATTTGTACATGTGTGGGTGTTTCTGTTTGTCACAACAGCTAGGCAGTAGTCCTGAGAGTTTCTGTTCTTCCTGGATCATCTTCTCAAGCTAAGGGGCATGTGGCAGGTTACCCTATAAACGGCCTTCGTTGGGTCATACATCAAATGATTGCCCAAGTAAAAGACTTCTGGAAAACAGAATTAGAAAAGACCACTTCAGTTTGAGACTACAATATCCAACAAATTGGTCTAAAGCAGCGGATCTCAAAGGGTCAAATGATCCTTTCACAGGGGTTACCTGATTCGTAACAATAACAAAATTACAGTTATGAAGTAGCTATGAAAATAATTTTTGGTTGGGGTTCACCACAACATGAGGAACTTTATTAAAGGTTCCCAGCATTAGGAAAATTGAGAACCACTGGTGATAGTGCCCGACTAGCAAAAGACATAGTATCAGGGATTGTGAAGGTTTGAAGATAAACAAGTGACCATCTAGCTGAAAAGCAGCAAAGCCCAAATGGAAGAAGTACACCAGCCTAGGTGATCACGAGGTGTTGATAGGATCAGGTTACAGGCAACAGCAAACAAAAAAAAATCATATCATTGAGATTGAGGGGGAGTTCAGAGTGGGGACGCAAAGCCTATCTGTAGGCAACTGGACATCCCCTTACAGAAGAGTCACAGGGAGAAGACCAGTCAGTCAGGGTGCAGTATAGCATCAATGAAACATACAACTTTCTTCTAGTTTTTTAATGTTTCCTTCCCTCTCAATATCATCATCCGAATTCTACCTTACAAATCTGGGTAGACCAGAGGATGTACACTGGCACAGATAAGAGTTGGAAACTCAAGGAATCCAGGACAGATAAACCCCTCAGCACCAATAATGAGAATAGTGATACCAGGAGGGAAAGGGGTAGATGGGGGAGAAAGGGGAACGGATCACAATGATCTACATATCACCCCTTCCCTGGTGGACAGGCAACAGAAAAGTGGGTGAAGGGAGACAGCAGACAGTGTAAGAATGAAAAACAATAATTTATAAATTATCAAGAGTTCATGAGGGAGGGAGAGGGAAAATGAGGAGCTGATATTAAGGGCTTAAGTAGAACAAAAATGTTTTGAGAATGATGATGGCAAGAATTGTAAAAATGTGCTGGATTTAATGAATGGGTGGATTGTGATAAGAGCTACGTGAGTCCCAATAAAATAAATTTTTAATCATTCCATTGGGGGCTCATACATTGCTTATCAAAATCCATACTGTTTTTATGCCAAGCACTTTCACATGGCTGCTGCTACCATCATTCTCAACCTATTTGCTTTTCCACCTGAGCCCTTGACATCAGTTTTTCATCTCTTCCCCATCACCCCGCTCCCCCTTCCCCCACCAACCCTTGATATTTTATCAATTATTATTATTTTCCTATCACTTATACTGCCAGGCATCTCCCCTCTCCCACTCCTCTGCTGTTCATCCTCCAGATCGGTGGTTATGTGTAGATCATAGTAATTGGCTCCCCTTCTCTACAGCACCTTCCCTCTACCCATCCAGTAATTCTACTTCCACTATTGGTCCTGAGGGGCTCATCTTTCCTGGGTTCCCTGTTTTACCACTTCCAGTCTGTACCAGTGTACCTCTTCCAGTCTAGTTTTATTTGTAAGGTAGAATTAGGATCATGATTGTTGATGGAAGAAGTCTTTAAGAGCTAGAGGAAAATTGTATGTTTCATTGTTACTTCACTGCACTCAGACTGGCCTGTCTTCTCCCTGTGACCCTTCTGTAAGGAGATGTCCAATTGCCCACAAATAGGCCTTGGGTCCCCATGCTGTTCTCCCCATCATTCATAGTAATGTTGTTTTTGTTCCTTGGTGCTTTGTACCTGCTCCCTTCAACCCCTCATGCTCACACAGGCTAGTGTGATTCTTCCATTTGGGCTTTGCTACCTCTGCACTACATGGCTGCTTGTTTACCCTCAAACCTTTAAGGTAAATGCTTTATCTTTTGGTAGACAGGTACCATCAGCTTTCTCCACCAAGTTTGCCTTGCACCCATTTGTCTTCGATGATTATATTGGGAGGGTGGGCACACACTGATATGATTTTTGTTCTTTGATGCCTGATACCTTCTTCCTTCCACACCTCATGGTCACATAAGCTGATGCACTTCTTCAACAATAGGCTTTGTTGCTCCTGAACTAGATGGATGCTTGTTCACTGCCAAATCTTTAAGACCTCAGATGCTTTAACTTTTGATAGCTGGGTCCTCCCATCTGCTTTCTTCATCGCTCTTGCTCATGCCCCAGATGTTTTCAGCTATCATCCCAGGAATGTGAGCACACAGTGGTATGTTGTTTTTTTTCCTGTTTGATGCTTGAGACCTGATTCTTTCGACACCTCATGACCACACTTACTGGTGTGCTTTCTCTGTGTGGGCTTGGCTACTTCTCAGCTGGATGACCATTTGTTTATCTTAAGACTCCAGATATTATTTCTTTTGATAGCTGGGCACCATCAACTTTCTTCACCACATTTGCTTATGCAACCATTTGTCTTCAATGATCATATCAGGCAGTTGAGCATCATGGAATAACAGTTTAATAGAACAAAGTGTTCTTGCATTGAGGGAGTACTTGAGTGGAGGCCCAAGGTCCACCTGCTACCTTAGTATTACACCTCTAAATATATGTGCCTGGATTTATTTCCTCCTTATTATAAATAATTATATTTGCATATGTACATGACTATATTTAGAACTTTATAAAGCCCTTTGCCTTCTACTTTTTTGCTCTGTTTCATTTTCCTTTCCTCTTGTCCCACTATCATGCTCAGCATTCATTTGCATTTCAGTACTTTCTCTCTGTTATATTACCCTCGCTCAAGCCCTACCAGAACTCCCACACCCTCCTCGTCACCGATTCTGGACCACTTGCTCTTCCTCCATTCCTGAGTCTGTCCACACCATGCCCTTCCCCCCTGCCCAAGTTCCCTAGAAATGGTTGGTCCAGTTTTTCTCTCCTCCCAACTATCCATCATGCAAGAGCGCTCCCTTCTTGATTCGGTCCACTTTAGAGGCTCAAACCACATTGTTTCCTGACGGTGTGACCTCCAAAATGTCCTCTGTCACTGTCTGCTTCAGTAAGGAGACAGCGTGACACATCCTGTTGTCATTTTCCCAATCCCCTCTGTGACCAATTAGCTCCCGCAGTGGCATAGTCCTCTGAGCATCGTGGACCAGTGTGAGGACTGGTTTGGCTCTCTATTTATTCCACCCTCCTGACCTGTCTCAAGGTGGGTGTGGTATGCTGGCTCCTTCCCCCAACCTGTTCTCTGCCATGCCCATTTCCAGGGAGGGACTCATTCTGGCTCTGGTTGGGGCCAGCCATGTAGCTCTCGCTTTTCACGCATCCTTCCACACGGCCATGCTGTCTCCATGGTAAGGTCTGTGTGTCCACTCCAGATTCTATGGAGACGAGACCAGTACTCTCCCTCTGGGTGGGTTAGTGTCCTGCTCCCTCCATTATCTTTTCACTTTCAAACCTCCTTTTTCTCCCTCTCCCCTCCATCCTTCTTCCACTACTGTGTTGGACCCAACATGTACCTCCTTGAGTTTGGTCCCAACTCCTCCCATTTCCCTATATCTCAAATGTTTTTTATATAGGAGGCTTCTTTTCTATATCTACCATGCTGATAAAACTTACCTCACAGGACTCATGCTGTACTTCTCCTTTTGTGATTGATTGACTTCACTTAGCATCATTTCCTCCAACGCTTTCCATGAGAAGATGTGTTTTGTGTGCTCATCAGTGCTTTTGAGCAAAGCGTAGTACTCCATTGTGCATGTGCCAGAGTTTGCTAATCCATTCATCTACCAATGGAAATTTAGGTTGTTTCCAACTTTCAACAGTTGTGAATTGCACTGCAATTAACATTGGAATGCATACTACTGGTTATCATTTGTTTCTTATCTCTTCTTGGTATATACCCAGTAGAGGGAAAACTGAGTCATAAGGTAACTCAATTACCATCTTCATTAAATAACGCCAGACCACTTTCCATAACAACTGTACATATATCTACAGGACCACCAGCAATGCAGGAGAGTTCCTCTTTCACCACATCCCCTCCAACATTTGTTGATCTCTGGCTTTCTGATTTGGGCTAGCCTCAAAGGTGCTAGATGGTATCTCATAGTTGTTTTTATAGACATTTCTCTGATGGCTAATGATCGGGAACATTTCTCATATGTTTATTGGCTATATGGATTTACTCACTAGCGAAATTTCTTTTCAGGTCTTTTCCCACTTCTTCAAAGAGTTAACTGTTTCTTCTTTTTGCAAGCAAGGAGGGTATTGCAGATTTTCATACTAAGTCCTTTGTCTGTTGTGTCGTTGCTAAAACTCCTCTCACAGTTTGTGGGTTGCCTTGTTACCCTCTTGGTAACGTCTTTTGATGTGCGCAGGTATTTTATTCTTAGTAAATCCCACTTGTCTTTTTCAGATTCCACTGTATATGCACCCTGCCCTATTGCAGTTAGCATTTGTATTCCCTGGGCCACAGTTCTTAGGCTTTTCCCAATTTCTTTGCTAATGATCCTGATGGTTTGGGATTTTACTTCTAAGTCCATGATCTACCTTGAGTTTGTTCTTATGTATGGGATGAGATAGAGATCCTGTTTCACTTTTCTACATGTGAATTTCCATTGTTTCCAGCACCATTTGTTAAATAGGGCATCACCCTCCCACTTGATGTTTTTGGAGTCCTTGTCAAAAATCAGTTGTCTATATGCTAATCGTTTTTATTTCTGGATTTTCAAATCTATTCCATTGGTCTGTGTATCAGTCATTGTGCCAGTACCATGCTGCTTTGACCACGGTGGCTTTGTAGTAGGTGTGAAAGTCAAGTAAAGCCAGCCCTTCAACTCTGTCCTTCTCCTTGAGGAGATCTCTGCTAATTCTGGGTTTCTTCCCTCTCCATATGAAATTGGTGGTCAGTTTCCCCAGTTCTATGAAGAAGGTTGTTGGTATTTGAATCAGGATGCATTAAACTTATAACGTGCCCTGTGTAGGATAGACATCTTTACTATATTGAAACTTCTGATCCATGAACTTGTAATATTCCTCCATTTGAAATTTTGCTTTTGGTTTCCAGTATAAGGTCTTATAGTTTTCCTGGTATAGGCCTTTTGTTTTTCTCGTCAGATGTATCCCTAGATGTTTTAGTTTATTCTTGACTGTTGTGAAAGGTACTGTCTTCCTGATCTCCTCTTTCATGGTCTTGTCAAATGTATACAGCAAACCAATTGACTTTTGTTTGTTAATCTTATATCCTGCCACTCTTCCATATTCCTGTATCACTGTCAGTACTCCAGTTTTGGAGTTTTGGGGATTTTCGATATGCAGAATCATGTCATCATGATTAACAACAATTTCACAACATTTCCCAGTAGAATACATTTGATGTCTTTCCATTGCCTTATGTTATTAGCTAGGATCTCCAGTACAATATTGAAAAGCAGTGGGGATAAGGGACATCCTTGTCTGGTCCCCTTTTTCAGTGGGATTGATTTCATCTTTTCTCCATTGACTATGATGCTATCTGTCAACTTTTCATAAATAGCTTGTATTAACTTGAGGAACTGCCCTTCCTCCTGAGCGTCTTTATTAAGAATGGGTGCTGGATGTTGTCAAATGCTTGCTCTGCATTTGACATGGTAATATAGATATTATCATGTGGTTCTCATACTTTATCTTCTCAATGTGATGAATAATATTGATAGATTTTTGGATGTTAAATCATCCCTGCATCCCTGGGATGAATTATACCTGGGCTTGGTGGATTGCGCTTTTATATTTTTATTATTCTATTGGCCAATATCTGGTTGAAGATTTTTGCATCTATGTTCATTAGAGATATTGGGCTATAGTCCTCTATCTCTGTGGGATCCTTTCCCTGTTTGGGTATCAAAGTTAAAGTACTTCATAATATGAGTTTGGGAGTTTTCCATCCTTTTCTACTCTCTGAAGAACATCGGTTACTGATCTCAGATTTTCTTCCGCCTCTTTTATTATATTGTTTGATTGTCTTTCTCATTTCCTGAGGTCTGCCTTATTGTCTTCAAGATCACTGACAGGGTTCTCAGCCTCCGCCAGTCTATTTGTGAGATTGGTGATCTTGTGTGAAGCTTGTGCTACTTCCTCTGTTAACTCCTGTATTTCCCTTTGGTGCATAGACTTCATGCCCAATATCATGGACGTCATTCCCTCTATCAGTGCATCCTTACTCTATGTAGCTTCCCTCATATCCTGCATTACTCCAAGCAGCCTTGTGAAAATTTCTTTTTTGGCAGTCCACGTCAGATTCTTTTATAAGTGTTATTAATTCTGTTGATGTGGTTTGTCTTTCTTGTTTACCTATTGGGAATGACGTGATATGTTGCTATTTACATGATGATTTCAAAGAGGTGAGTGCCATATTCCTGGCAGACCAAGAGGCCTCGTGTACTTTCACAGTGTGATTGGCAATGGTATTTTCAAGGGCTGCCTGTGACCTACTAGGGAGGTTGGTCTGCCTACAGTGTAGGCAGGTGCTGCCGTGACTCAAAAATCAGCAGTGGTAAGAGGAGGCAAGAACCGTTGGGGACAACTCTGGGGAACTCAATTTGACTGATGGATACCTCTGGTACAGTGACAGAGCTATATGAGACCACTAGGTGGGTGGTGGTGCTGTTCAGACTTATAATGGGGCGACCCACCTGGTCTGGGGGAGCTCCGAGAACTTGGTCACTCGTCCCCAATATTTCTGGAACTAGGCTAGGTTTGAGGCAAGGATGCCCTCTGGGACTGGGATGCACTCTTCACTGATCCACTTGCTGTGTGGGCCTGCAAAGACCCAGTCTGTGACACTGGGTGGGGCCCCTCAAGATGGACCTGGAAGGCCTTGGCTTGTGACTCTGCTACCCCACAGCTCTGGACATTGCGGTGGGCAGTGGGCCTGCAAGATTGGGTCCACATTTCTGCTTTCCCACAGCTCTAGGTGACTTCACACTACAGGGCCTGTTAGGCCCCTGTCCAAGACTCAGACTCCCACCACTCAGGCAGGAGTGTGCCCGGCATACCCGCAGGAATCAGTCACAGCAGCTGCAGGTGGCAAGTTTTCAAAAGCCTAGTCTCAGTGACTGCTTTCCCTCAGCTGAGGACGCGCTAGCACTGCAGAGCCTGTAAGACCCTTGTCCACTACTCAGAATACACCACTAAGGTAGAATTGGTGCATGGTGTCCCAGCAAGAACCAGGTATAGTGGCTGTAAAAGGTGTGCTTGAAAAGCCCCGTACCCAATATCTGCTTGCAGCAGCTTGAAGCAAATTTGTGCTGTAGGCCTGATCGCCTCTCATACTTCCACAGTGTGATTGGCAATGGTGTGCCCTCAGCAGCCACACCAGATCTGAGCAGGCAAGCTTAGAAACATCCCATCCAGTCCTCAGCTCCAGGTAAATTCCTGTGATAGACTACTTGGATTTTCCCCCCAAATCTCAGGCAGAGGCAGGGTGTGGCATAGATCCCAGGGTAAAGGGGAGGAGGCACTTTCAGAGCTGCTCCCTGTAATGGTGGAGGCCAGCCCCAGCCAACCAGGGAAGCATGACAGCTCGAGGGCTGGAGATGAGCCAGGTACTGGCACTGGGTGCACCCAGTCGTAGGCAATCAGACCTGCTGTGGGTTTGGCCCTAGGGCCCTGGGTAACTGCAATGAGGGAACCACACTTTTTCGCAGATCACTGCTAGCTCCGTGTAGTGAGGGGAACCCTGGGATGTGGGCACAGCTCCCCCAGGTAGGAACCGTGAGGGGACCGTTGCTGTGCGGTGGCCAGATCCAGTCTTGGGAGCTCTACACAATGGCCGTTCTGTTCCTGAGTCTGTCACCAGGCTGGGAGGTGGATGGGGGAGAGGCACTGGCTGATGTTGAGGCACAAAAAGGTGGCTCAACCTGCAGCAAATCCCTGATATATGGACCCAGTTCTCTGGGGCTTGAAATAAAGTAGATGCGGAGCAAGACCCCCTGCTGGACAGGGAGGACCCCTCATAGGGACCTTTCCACTCACCAGACCTCTGGGATACAAGATTCACCAGAGTTCCCTGTACGGGCTGCTTATCTTGGTGTCATCTTGCCCACGGTTCCAATTTTTATAAATAAAATAAACCCCAATTCAGAGTGATCTCACGTGTTTCAGAGTAGAACTGCTTTATAGGGTTTTCACTTTAGGGAAGCAGATCCCCAGACTTTTCTTCCCAGGTGCATCTGAGCGAGCCTGAAACACCAGCCTTTCACATGGCAGCTGAACATTTAACCGTTCGCATCACATAGGGACTCCAGAGGAAGCAGTCAACTCGATTCCAAACCACAGCAGGCACACAGGATTAAGGGGGCCTGCCCCAGGTTCCTAAGGATAGCAATCTTTGTGAAAAAGGAAACCTAATCTTTCTCCCGTGGAGTCACTGGTAAATTTGAACCACTGATGTTGTGGTTGGTATCTCAGTGCTTAATCCACTACACCCCTGGGCTCTTTCTCATCACACTAGGGCCTCTTACAATAATCTGTTACCAATCTATTATGACCAGGAGGTACATACGAAGGCTAAGTTCACTTTTTATTGTAAAAATCTTCAAAGATGCACAAAAGTGGAAAGTCTGGAATAATAAATTACTATTAACACTAGAAACCTGTATACTTCAGTACACATTTCTTTATCATAAGGATATTTTCTTACAGAACCAGAGAGCCATAACCATACTTAGTTAAATCCTTTTATGTCATCTAACACTCAGTCCATATTCAAATCTCAAATGGTAAAGAGATGTTTTTGTTTTGTATGGATATCAGCAAAATGTATAGTGTTGAAATAATGATCATACTAATGCTGATTACAAGAATGCTTATTATGGACAATCGACAACTATGAAAGATAAACACAATTTACAAACTTTTAACTTGAGTAGTTATGTACAAATACCACTAATTAAAACAATTTATTCAACTGTTTTCCATTTATCCCCAATGACCACAATTACATTAACAATTATGCATGTCATTAAATGTACATCAAATTAGAGCTGTAATCAAATACAACATACACAAGAAGTAAAGGAATCCGCTTGCAACTTTTTAAAAGCAAATTGTTTGCTTCCAAGGAAATTGAATTGACCTAGATAATCTTTGTTCAGGCCCAAGAAAAGGTGATTGATATCAAGACCACCAAGAAAAAATAAGGGCTTCATCAAACTCCAGACAACTTCTCTCATTACTTTTGCAGTGATATATTGCACTGTTGGTTTGGTGAGGAAAATGCTGATATGAAACTTCAGCACAATTACAGAAAATGCAATTGTTCTGGGACCTCTGCGGAGGAGCACTTTTCATATGAAAATGTTAGAACCTGCAGTCCTAGTTTTGCACATGATGCCTCTTGTTAGAGTCTCCATCCTCGTCATCACCCTCCTCCTATTCACTGCACCCACCTCAGCTTACAGGATTGTCTATAGGTAGGCGAAGCTTCTGAAAACCCAGATTCTGTTTCAGGTGACCCTGGGAAAATGGCTGTTGGTGACACCATTTATCATTTGAGAAACCCTGAGGGTCATGTCAGAAAGTTTTCCTTGATGTTAGTGAAACCACTTCACAC
This sequence comes from Nesogale talazaci, assembly GCA_004026705.1. Taxonomy (NCBI): domain Eukaryota; kingdom Metazoa; phylum Chordata; class Mammalia; order Afrosoricida; family Tenrecidae; genus Nesogale; species Nesogale talazaci. The sequence continues at coordinate 30,331 of PVJH01022594.1, forward strand.
TAAATCTACATGAATTTCTTCTTTCTACATCTAGAAACTCAAAGGATGTACTGGTTCAATAAACATGAGACACAGGGAGTCCAGACACATCAGGGTGCATCCATTGTGGCCATCAGATGTTTGCCATGAGGCTGCCCCCGACCTTTGGTTACGGAATCTCAAGAATTCAAGGTCCTTTGCTCTTGGACTTTCTATCCCCCTAAAGAGTTACAAAGCAAGCTCAATTCCATCAAGGCAATGCTGACTCATAGTGATTCCCTGTGGGTTTCTGAGACTGTAACTGTTCATCAGAATAGCAATCTCTGCCTTTATCCCACAGGGCTGCTAATGGTTTTGAACCAACCATGACGTTGGGAGACCAATTCATAACCACTGCACCAGCAGGGTTCCTCCATAAAGAGTTGCAGTCTCAAAGTCCCAGCAGAGCTGAGAGAGAACAGACCCTGTGTTTGGAGACAGCTGAAACGGATCCGAGATGCAGATAGAACCTGAATCTCATGAATTATTAAAATTGTACTCTGTCTCTTCCTACCTTTTTGTTGTTGTTGTTGTTTGCCATTCTGTGGGTCACGGAAAGTTACATCCATTTTGTCTAGGGGGCCATGGTAAGCCATAGACATGGAGAAGTGGGCTACAAATTATTGAGATCTGTAACAGTGCTACCCGCTGACTTCTTTCTGTAGCAGACACATTCTCCTGTAGTCTATGAATTTCTATGTGCTTTGGTGTTGGGAAAACTTGAAAATTCCATATTAGAGAGGCCAACTCAGTAGCATATGTGTAAGAGAGGTGTTTATTGCATTATTTTGAAAGAGTAGTAGTCTATTCTGTGGATAGGTGTGAGGAACATCCAAATTAATATTCTCTTTGGCAAGGGCTTCCAAAACTCAGGCCTGACCAAATGAAGCATCATGATTTAAGTGTTTTTATTGCTCTTGTCTTGGCTTTACTGTCTTGTTCTTTAACAAAATACTAAGGTCTTCTGTCTAAAAGTTCTATTTTGCTTAATTATGAGTAGACGTGCATGTTTACATTTATATAAAATATTTCTGCTGTGTAAAGTTTTGGGGTTTTTTGGTCCTTTTAAAGAAGGTCGCCATATTTAAATAAAAATGAAGGTCAGCAATACAAAAAAAAAGAGTTTCAACCTTGAAAACACCCAAGGGTAGTTGTATCTGTCCTATGGGGTCACTGACGCACAAGGACAGTTCTGGAGTAGCACTGTCATGATGAGTTGGCATCTACTTGATGGCAATGAGCTTGGTTTTGATTTGTCGGATCATAAACCTGTTTCAGCCCACTAAGACTCTCTCTGTGAACACTATACTCTGAAACATTGTCCTCAACCCATGAGTGAAATAGTAATCTTATCTTTGTGCTGTCTTTGTTTTCCTTATTGTCAGTTTTCTTTGAGTTGATTCCAATCCATTGTGATCTCGTATATAACTAAACACATAAACAAAATATTTCCCAGTTCTGGTCCATCTCTATGACCAGTTGTGGAACTAAGTATTGAAACCCATAGATTTTTCAGTGAGTGATTTGGGGCAGTAGATCTTCCAGTCTTACTTCCTACTCTACTGTATTTGAAAGCTCTTCTAAAACCTGGTCACCATCAAAGCGACATATAAGCTTCCACTGACAGGTGAGTGGCAGCTGTGCATGAGGCTGGCAATCAAATCAGGGTCTCTCTCATGGAAGATGAGAAGTCCACCTTTGAACCTCTACTGCCCAAAGTCACATTAGCTTCATCTTTTCATGGAAATGAGAGGGAGGCAGCATTGAAGGAAGAAAAGTAAAGAGAATGAAAGAGGAGAGATGAGGAAGAACAGAATAATGGAGAAGGGAAGGAGCAGGGTGGGAAACTAAAGGAAGAAAAGACAGGGGCTGGTAGGAAGGAGAGTAAGGGAGAGGTAAGAGAGGGGAAGCAGAAAAAAGGTTGGAAAGGAGGGAGGAATGGACAGAGATTATCTTTTTTTTTAAATTCATTTTATTGTGGACTCATACAACTCTGATCACAATCCATCCACATCCATCCTTTGTGTCAAGCACATTTGTACATTTGTTGTCATCATCATTCTCGAAGCATTTTCTTCATACTTGAGTCCTCGGTATCAGCTCCTTGCTGTCCACCTCCCTCCCCACCCCATCCCTCATGAATCCTTAATTTATAAATTATTATTATTTTATCATATCTTACACTTTCAAATGTCCCTTCACCCAGTTTTCTAGTGTCCACCCCTCGTCAGGGAGAGAGTTATATGTAGATCCTTGTGATCGGTTCCCCCTTTCTGCCCCACCTTCCCTCCACCCTCCCTGTATCACCTCTCTCACCATTGGTCCTGAGGGATTCATCTGTCCTGGATTCCCTGTGTCTCCAGTTCCTATCAGTATCAGAATTTGGTCTAGCTGGATTTGTAAGATAGAATTGGAATCAAGATATTGGGGGAGAAGAAACATTAAAGATCTAGAGTAAAATTGTATATTTTATCTTTACCACACTTCACCCTGACTCTCTTGTCTCCCCCCCAACACCCTTCTGTTAGGGGATGTCCAGTTGCCTACAGATAGGCTTTGGGTCCACACTCCACACTCTCTCTTATTCATAATGATGGGGATTTTTGTTCATTGGTGCCTAATACCTGATCCCTTTGACACCTCGTGATCACACAGACTGGTGTGTTTCTTTTATGGGGGCTTCGTTGCTTCTCAGCTAGACAGTTGCTTGTTTATCTTTAAGAACCCAGACACTATGTTTTTATTGCTAGGCACCATTAGCTTTCTTCACCACATTTTCTTATGCATTCATTTTGTCAAGAAAGTGAGCATCATGGAGTGCCAGTTTAATAGAACTGTTAATAGAACTATTGTTGCATTGAGGGAGTACCTGGGTGAAGGTGCAATTTTATGGAGATTGTTGAAATGGACTCTGAAATTGCAGTACTGGTGAATTTGTTAAAGATTTGAAGTCTGACAGCCCCGTTTTCCCGAGTCGTGGCATTTGTCAAAGGGATGTAATTATGCTGAGAAGAAGCCACCTGCATTTTGAAATTGTCCTAAATTTAAAGCTTCTGGGATTCTTAATTTAATTTAATGAAAAACATAAATGTTAAACCAAAGTGTATTGTGGTTCCTACTAAGTTATTTCAGAGAAATTAAGTAGCAACCCTGATGGCCCCAGCTTGGATTTCCCATTTAAACCTCGGGATATTAGCATCCACAGTCTATAAAATAAGTTAACGATCTTTCTTTTCAGTAGTTAATAACTTTGTCAAACTGCTCACCTATTTCGTGTAGAGGAAAGATAAACAGCTCAACCCTCTCCCTGAGTGGCAACACTTTTCATTTTAAGTATGGTGCATTATTTGCTTTGGAGCCCTGGTTGCTCAGTGGTTAGGGATTGAACTGCTAACTTCAAGGCCAGCACTTTGAAGGCACCAGTTGCTTTGTGGGTGAAAAAATGAGGCTTTCTGCTTTCACACACACTTATGGTCTCAGAAATCCACAGGGCCCGTCCACCCAGCCCTACAGTCAGCTCGGCCCTGCCTCTGCCAGAATTGACTAGATAGCAGTGATTTTGGTTTGGGGGTTAGGAACCCACAAAATGAGCCCAGGTGCTTAGTGGTTCAGACTGGGATACGATCTGCAAGCTCTGCAGTTTGAAAACACAAGTCCGCTCCTCCAAAGAACACTAGGCCTCCTATTCCCATGCAGAGTGACAGTCTTGGTAACGAGCAGGGCCAGTCCCACCCTGTCCCCTAGGGCCCCTGTGAGGCAGGATTGCCTCAATGGCAGTGAGTTTGGGGTGTGCTGTTTGTCACTGCAGTGTGAGTGCTCAGTAGATGCAAATCAGGACAACTGTGAACTCACTGCCGTTGATTACAACGCAATGTGACCCTATAGGACGGAGCAGAACTGACCCTGTGGGCTTCTGCAATGTCGCCGTTCTTCCGAAGTCAGCTCTCTAGCACCAGAATTGGGGATTCTCGTTTTCCCATAGATGTATTCTCCAGTGAGGCCACCTGTATCTAGAAACAAATATAGTCTTTCTTTGAATTGTGGTAAGATAGATCCAACAGAAAATTGACCACATTAAGTACAATTCTGAGACATTAACTACATTTACCAGCACCACTATCTGTTTCCAGATGCTTGTGATCAACTCAACACTATTTAAGCAATAACTCCCATTTCTCCCTTCCCCCAACAGGTCATAGTTATGAAGGATTTCTCCGAAGAAGCTTGTAGAGTGAAAGTAGATACCAGGTAGAAACCCTTATGTAAGACCAAGATGGGGGAAGAGGATTGAAGTGGCCTTACTAGACTCACAGACAGCTGCCTGAGACAGGGCTTTAGAACGTTAACAGACACCCTACGAATTCCCCAGAGGACTTGTTAAAACACAAGATCACTAGATCTTTCCACAGAGTTTCTGATTCAGTAGTTCAGGTGTAGGACTCTCGACTTTGCTGGTTCTAGCAAGTTCCCAGATCATGAGATGAGTTTTGAGGAACACTGAGCTAAGACAAAAATCAAGTCAAACCCTTTCCCTTTGAAGTAATTCAGACACATAATGGCCCTATAAGACAGAGTTGAACTGCCCCATAGAGTTTTCAAAAGAACAGAAAAATCTGTCTTAGAAAAAGGACAGCCAAAATTCTATTTAGAGGTAATATAGAAAAACTTCATCTTACATATTTTGGACATGTTGTCAGGAGAGACCAGTCCCTAGAGAAGACTATCATGCTTGGCAAAGCAGAGAGGCAGCAAAGAGGACAGTCCTAGCCGAGATGAATTGACCTAGTGGCTGCAACAATGCACTGAACCATAAGACCAAGTGGGAGGCTGAAGCAGAAGTGGGCGAGCAGCGCTTTTTTCTGTTACACACAGGACCGCAAGGAGTCTGAACCATATCAAAAGCATCTGACCGCCCCACACAGGGTTTCCAAGGTTGTAGTCCCCAGAAGTAGATGGCTGCATTTTCCTCACTGGGAGTCTCAGGTGAGTTTCACACACACACACACCTCATCGTGCTACCAGAGTTCCTCGATCTAAGATAAAATGCTCCAGCTGTTTAGAAAACGGACTTTAGAAAACTCTGACATTGTTTATTACAGCACCTCAACACTCAGCCATCTGAGCTCCTTGATTCAGTATTAGGTGAACCTATTCCAAAAAGATGAACAAGGTGGGGAAAGGAAGGAGGTAGCGGAGAAGGGTTGAGTCCCAGAACTCAGGAGAAGAGGCCCTTCGCCCTCTGCTGGGAGGTGCAAACACTCACCTGGGAAAAGTGGACAGAGCTAAGTGGAGTCTTATGGCCGTCCTCCACAAGTGCAATCACGTTGGGGCTTTGTCTCTTGAGAGACTCAGATCAGGTACCAATCATAAAGCAGAGCAGATGGTTAAACAGCTTGTAAAGATTTGGGAAATGGACTCACAGTGATGGTCTTGCCAAACTAACTCTATCTCTGTTATTTGAGTTACTAATAAAAATGCTGCAATTTATCTTGCTTTCAGCAAAATCAGAAATCCAAAACTGACAGGTTATTTTTCTGGTTAATAAGATGATGAGATAAGAAAACTAGTTAATACAATAATATTATTATGAGATTGTGTAAGTATTCCAACTAGTGGAATACTAGAATACCTATGGAATACTTCCATAAGTCTAAGATATTAGCCCTGACATGTCTAAAGAAATTGCAAGTCTAGTTTCCATCCTAAAAAGCAAATTCTTTTCTCTCCCCTTTCCATTCCCTGGTGGTGCTGTCGGGCAAGCAGTGGCCCTGTGAAGGCTAGCAAACCTAAGATCTTGCTGACAGCCTTGGAAACCCTATCAAGTCATGTCTGGGTGTTTGTGAGGTTTCTGTCGTGGCTTACTTCAGTTCTAGCTTTGCAACGCTAAAAGAATCCATGCAGCAAAAGCACGTTTGTAAATCCAAGTGATTTTTATAAGGGAAAGTTTCAAGTGTTACAGCCTCCAAAAGTCCATGTTATCTCTGGAAATGGTGCAGGGCTGCACTGCAGGGACTGTGGGAAAGTTC
>PVJH01022595.1:0-36389 GCA_004026705.1 Nesogale talazaci
TAGTTTGAGTTTCAATTGTCTTTATGATGTATTTTCTTTAAAAACAAAAACCAAAAACCAAAAACCAGTTCTTTGGTTGGAGACAAGCCTTTAAGACCCTGCATGCTATTTTATCTGATCGTCAGGCACCATCTAATTTTTTCACCACATTTTGCTAGAGCACCCATATCTTCTGTGTTCCCATTCTGTGAGCAAGTGTGTATGATGCATTTTCTTGTCTAGAAATGTTAAACTTTACTCTGTATTCAAATTTACAACATTCTGTAGGTTATTCTTATGTCTCGTAGACAAAACCTCCTCTTGCTTTCCTAAAGTTATAAGGCTACTGTACTCTCTGTTTTACAAACTGATGAAACCTCTCCAGGTGGCTGGATGCAATGGGCACCGCCTTCTTGCCTCATTACCCCTGTCAGCAGCACTTGGTCCAGTTATTACCCCGCTGTCTCCTGAGATATTTCCTCCACTGGGCTTCTGGGGCACCTCTCTTTCTTTGCTGTTCTTCACACTTGCCAGCCTCTTCTGCTCTCTTCCTTTGCTTGTCTCTGTGTGCTGGGCAGTCCTGGCATTCTGTCGGGTACCTCTTCTCTTTTCTGTCTGTGTATGTATACTCTCTAGTTAACTGTGCTAAGACCTTTGACCTTGAATATCATTTGTTCACTGATGCAGGCGTGCTGGTGATGCAATGGTCAAAGTACTCGACCGCTTTGTTGGAAAAGTCGGTGGTTCCCACTAATGGCAAGAAAGGTGTGTCTGCTTCTGAAAGTGCTCACAGCCTTGGTCAGCCTACAAAGCACTTCAGCTCTGTCCCAGGCAGCAGCTGTGTGTCATCATCTACTCAGTGATGGTGCATTTGGGCTACACAGACGACCGCACAAGTTTTAGTCTTAGTTCAAGCCTGTCCCCTAAGCGCTGTCTTACATAGCTATTAAATTTCTAATAAGCATCTCAAACTTTCTTTGATCAAAACAGAAGAGTTGATTGCTCTAACCTGTTTTCCAAACAAGTGAAAATAGGGATCTTCTTGTTCTTTTTCTCCTTTTCACAACTTATACCGAAAATCTAGGCATACCTTCTTTTGTTTTTTCCCCTCCAGCAGAATATATTCTAAATCTGACCACTTCATACCTCCCCCACTGCTACCATCTTAGTCCATTGTCTGTCAGCTGGAGTATTAAAAATTCGTAGCAATCTCCAGGATTTCTCGTGCCCCAGTCAATCAACAAAGTCAGAATTTTGAAATGTAAATGAGATATCACTTCCCCACCTACAGATATTTCTTCATCTTCTGGAGACAGCAACATGATTGGATCTCTCCAGTGTCATTTCCAACTGCCTAATTGATTTTAGCCACAACAACCTCTTGGTTTTTCTTCAACCTTCCAAGTCCATTACCAGCATCTGGCCTCAAAGAGAGCTCCTGTTGAGGCTCCTCTCTCACCTGGAGGACTTTGAGACACTTTCCACTTGTAAGCAAGATGGTGGTTCACTAGTGTAATCTGCATCTTTCACATAGAGACTCTTTCACATGACCCTGACCAACGCACTGCATGAACAGGTTGTACTGGAGCTTGAGGAAGAAAGTAGGAAGAAATGCCTGCCTATCTGTTTGAAAATCAGTCCAAGAACACCTTATGGACCACATTGGTCTGATTAGAAACCCTTCAGGAGGATGGCCAAGAACCCACAAGGTATCTATGTGTAGTGGTTACGCATTGGGTAAGGTCGAAGTTTGAAAGTGCCATCCACTGTACCTTTGAGAGAAAGATGAGGCTTCCTACCTGCCCCCCCCACCCCCAAACAGCTACAGTCTCCGAAAACCACCGGGCAGTTCTTCCCTTTCGTATAGGGTCATTTCGAGTTGGCATAGCAGCGAGTTTGGCTTTTTGGACCATGCAACAACAGAACTTGGCATTTTCATGTTCCTACTTTCTAGAAGTCATATCCCTGGTTGTCAGTCTCTGCATGGGGATGTACATTGTTACAGAGAGGAGCTGGAAGCACAGAGAATCCAGGACAGGTGAACCCCTCAGGACCTGTGAGGAGAGTGGCGATACTGGGATGGCGGGAGGCGGGGCGTCGGGGGAAGGTGGGTAGAAAGGGGGAAACAATCACAAGGATCTACATAGACTGACAACAGAAAAGTGGGTGAAGGGAGACATCAGGTAGTGTTAAGACATCACAAAATAAAAATAATTTATAAATTATCAAGGATTTATGAGGGAAGGGAAAAATGAGGAGTTTATACCAAAGACTCAAGTAGAATGAAAATGTATTGAGAATGATGAGGGCAACAAATGTTCAAATGTGCTTGACACGATGGATGTATGTAAGATTATGATAGTAGTTGTATGGCCCCCCAATAAAATTATATATATATATATGTGTACACACACATATATCTGCATCAGAATCCAGATGGGGTTCAGCTGGTCTGAGACTTCATCTGCCCCTTGTGTCACATTTCTGTGTAGTATCAGCTCCACGAAGAGTTCATATTTTGTTTTGTTATTTTGTTTCTGTGTGTTTGAAGAAGTGAACAAAGACTTGTGCCTTCAAAAAGCAAATATTAAGACAATGCTTTTTTCTAGGTTCAAAAATTTTAAAACTGTGCTCTGCATTTTGCTACATGCTTCCCTTACTCATATACTGTGTGTTTTCAATTTTTATTCTCCTTAAGGTACAGGTGATATTTAGGAGTCATTTTCTGGGCCATAGAGCTAGTAATATATTTTGAGACTATTTTTCCTCATTGATTTTTAATTTGTGAATTCTTATTAAGAAATAATCCCTACCCCCACCACCATCCCATAATTCCAAGATCAGAATAAAAAAACTATAATCTTAACTTTAGGAAAGAAAATTTTGTGATTGTTAAATGAAATTTGCTGGTTATATTATTCAAACATACTATATTTGTTCTTAAAAAGTATATTTGATCCATTAAATTCTGAAATAACTGTACTAAAATCCTCCACTATAAGTTTATATGCATTTTCATCTCAATATTATTGGGAGTTTTTATTTTATGCAGTTGGCTCCTATGTTGTTTATTGAGTACAGTTTTATGAGTGTTATATATCTTCTTTGTGGTTTGTATCTTTTATTATCACATAGTACTAGTATTCTTTGTATTGTTTAATGTGTTTGTCCTTGAATTTTTCCTTGTCTGACATTATTGCTTCTGTTTTCTTCTTCGTTGTTTTTGCACAGTCTACTGTTGCTTAGTCGTTTCCCCCACCTACCTCCCACTTATCAAAATGTCTATATTTTCCTTAAATAATGCATATCCATAAGCTATTTTTAAATCAAATTGGACAGGTTTTTTTTGTTTGTTTGTTCCTTTCAGTTTCAGAGTATCCAGTCTGTTCTCATCTATTAAATTAATGAGTGTATTTAGGATTTATTGCTTCTACTTTAGTTTGCATTTATTTTCTGTAATAGTTAGGGATGTCCTTGACTGAGAGCAATAGAATATATAACTAATAGTGTAGCTTCATTAATAACTCTTACTAATTTGTGGTATTATATTTCACTTAATAAAATTATTATTCTTTGAAGTGTCTTATTTTTCTTAAGGACAAGAAATTGTTAGTAGGATAAAGAAGTGGTGTTGGTTCAGTTGCTCATTGGGATCAAGGAGCTGGTCTTCTATCTCTTTGTTCCTCCATCTGTGGCATGTGGCATTGATCCTCATGGTCGCAACTCTGGACGTCTCGTCGCCAGAAGAAGAGAAGGGAAAAGAGCAGACCATGAAGTCTTGCTCCCAAGAAGATTGCTTTTCTACCGATGAAAATCTCTCCACTGGCCCTTCTGCCCACCTGCTTTATACAAAATGGAGCTCTTGTGCTAGTCCCTTTGACAGATCATTTTACCAGCCAGTCATAATACAGGATGGGTTTAGACAGTTATTATCTGCCCTTTGAGACTGGAAGAAACATGCTGTTTTAGTTAGCCAGTGCTACTATAACAGAAATTCCAAAAATTGAGCAAACAGAAATTTATTCTTTTATGTGGTAGGATGTTAGGAGTATGAGTTTAAGGTGGCAGCTTGAAGGGAAGGTTTTCTCTCTTTGATGGTTCTGAGGGATGGTCCTTGGAATGAGCTGTGTTTGTTGGCATCAATCTTCCCCTAGCTCTTGGAGGCTCTCCGTGGAGGAGCTCTGATCCAAAGGAACCCTGATGTACCCTGCTCTTGCCCTTCTTTCTTGGGGGTAGCCAGGTCCTTCTGATCTCTACTCACCTGTTGAATCTATTTTATATCTCTAAAGAGATAGAATAACCTGATAGATTACACCCTGCATCATTTTAACACAACTTCCTCTAATCCTGCCTTATCAATGCCACAGAGGTTAGGATTTGCAGCACATAGAACAATTGCATTGGGTCACCAAATGCAAGGCAATTCACATAATATGGAGAATCATAGGCTAAGTTTACACATGTTTTTAGCAGACATAATTCAATTAGAAACACGTGATTTTCCTCATACTGAAGACTCTCTGTTGCTCGCAGAAAAGTTGGGGGTTTGTGGTCAGGAAGGAAAAGAGGCTGGGCTGGCAGTTGGGTAGATAACTGACAAACCTGCTGGCAATAGCTCCATTGATTTTGTATTAATTAATGTTCTCCTTACTTTGTAGAATTGACAACAATCTTATTTACTTTTCCTCATAATTAATTTGATAGTTCATAATCTTAGTGGTGATTATCTCCCTGTTTTTAACAAGTCATGAGTAAACCAAGTTTCTCTATCATTTTTAATATATTGACTAAATAACCATGGTCTCCTATATTCAGGGGTCATCCATAAATGATAAACTGTGAAATTTCTGTAGATTACCAGGTTGGTATCTTTTTAAAGCCAATTCAACATTTTCCATGGATAAATTTTAGTTATATCAGTTTAATCAATCATGTTATGTAACCATAACCAATGATAATCAAATTTCCTATTGTATAAATAGGAACTCACTAATGTAAGCTGATGTTTGGGAGGTGAACTAAATTAGAAATGGAACCTTAGGATTATTGGAATTCCAGAACAATAGTGTGGTAGTTACATAACCTCCTGCCAGTTTGAGGATGTTAAGAGTGAAGGGGTGGAATCTAGCCTGTCATTCAAATTACAGACTGATTATGTCTTCTTGTGGGCATGGCCTTCTCATGAGGATTCTGGGAACTTCCTTTCTTTCACCCTGGAGGTGGGCCATACTCTCTCTCTGCTTCATCTTCCTGTTGACAAACCACATGGAGCCACACTGATGACAGTCAGAGGCCTTGAGGTGCTTCCACCACCACTGGACCCACAAGACTTCCCACCCATTGACCTGTGATGCATTCAGCATCATTTCATGTGTTATGTGAGTTTGATGAGGAATTTATAGACATATATGTGACATATGGGGTAATATTGGACTTATGGGCTTGATCAGGACTGGGTTGGAATGTTTTCTTAATTTAAAATTCCTCTTTTTTATAGAGCTTTCTCTTACACATACACAAAAACTCACTTTTACATTTTTTGGGGTACCCCCCCAAAACCAATGCTCATTTGTATTTTTTTTTTAATGTGAGGGTGATGGAGCATTTGAAGTTTTTTATTTAGAGGTTCTGAAAAGATTGCACTATGTTGTGCAACAAAAAAGGCCTGTTTTGTGTCAGAGGGCTGGTTTTGCTACCAAGACAATGAACCTGCTCACACAATCATCTCAGTGTGCCAGTTTTTGGCAAAACACAGCATGACCTTCTTGCTCCATGCGACTTCTCTCTTTTTTTTTTTTTCCATAAATGAAGAGGGATGTGAAAGGACAGCAACTTGATGACATAGAAGAGAAGAAAAGGAGGGAGATGCTGTCAGCTAGCCAATGGATGAGTTTGAAAGAATGTTTCCAAGAATGAGATTGCAGATTTGACAAATGTATTAAGTGTAGTGGAAAGTGCTTTGGATGTGATATGATTTAAAAAAATTAAATCCATAGCTTTTGAAAAAAAATTCCATTTTATTTTGGGGGGTTACCCCCTCATGTACGACAGTCTCTGGATTTGTTTCTCTAGTCAAATCAGACTGACACAAAAAGAATAGAAGAAAATACATAATAGGCTTTTTCCAGACCTAAAAAAGGAACCAAGCCTGAAAATCCAAGACGCTAGATGAATTCCAAGCAGGAGAAATACAAACCAGATGACATCAACACATATTGTAGCACAATCCTTGAAGACCAGCGACAAGGAGAGAATTCTGAAGGAAAGAAGGGAAAAAATACATTTGACCATCTAAAGAACCCTTCATAAGAATTTGTTTGGATTTCTCCTCAGGAATCTTGTTGCCAGAAAACACTATAGGCACAATATATAAGGTATTGAAAGAAAACAATTGCCAAAAAATTACTCTTTACTCTGCAAAGTTGTCTTTCAAAAATGAGGTGGAAATCAAACTATTTCCAAATAAACAGAAGCTGTGGAAATTTGCTACTACTACACCGGCTTTACAAGTATTATTTAGATGGGTTTTTCAGATGGCAAGGAAGTAACACTAGATACATATTTGAATCTGCACAGGGCAAGGAGGGGGAGAGGGGGACAGAGAGAGAGAGGGGAAGTGAGGAGACAGGTCACCAATAAAGATAAGGGACTAATTAGAAACCATTTTTAGGAATCTAACACCAAGTACATACAAAGTAAACATGAGTGAAACATGGCAGGTAGCATGAATAATGACGTAGCATGAAATTCAACAACAGATACAAGACAGGGAGGGGCTAAAAAGGAATAGACTTTTAGCACGCTAAGGTTGTGTGCTAGTTGTTTGTATGTTAAAGGCTGCCATCAAACTGAAATACGTTGCTGTAATTCTAAGTCATACAATATCTAATTTTGAGTAACTACTGAGAAAGTACTCAGTAAAATATACAGATATGAAGACAAAAATATACAGATATGAAGACAAAATATGAAGACAACAACAGCAACAACAACAAAAGTACATAATATGGGAATAATGAGACAAAGAAGATAAAGACAGACCGATGAAAGCTAGAGCCCATGTTGGATGGAACCCCATCAGAAAAGGAGAACTCAAAATATTTTCTATTACTTGAGAGCAATAGAAAAATGCTTACCTGCCAGGGGTGGAAAATTTACAAGGCCCGGGAAAGCTTGGTAGTTTCATAGGACAAGACACTAAAATAATTAGCAAAACGAATGAAGTAGATGCTTGACTTTTTTCAGCAGTTACCTTAAATATTAGGGGTTTAAGTTCTCAATTATAAAGGGAGAGAGTGATGGAATGAATAAAAACACAAAACAAAACAAGCAACCCATGATCCTTCCTTATAAAAGACCACCATAGCTCAACAGATGCAAGCAGACTGAAAGTGAGAGAATAGTAAGAATGTTTCATGCAACTAGCAACCAAGAAAAGCAGGGGTGGACATATAGGTGTAAGATAAAATGGATTTTAAATAAAAATCTGTTATATGAAGATACAGAAAATAAGCAACGGAGAACCAGTTCCTGGATTATGGACATTCACGATACACACAACTCTTAGTTACAAACCAACTTCTTTGAAATCTATTATATTAAAAGTTCAAGGTACATCCAATAGTTGACAATAATAAATAGATGCTACTTGTAACAACATCAAAATATTGTGTTATTACGTTAAAGATATTTTAGTGTATGTGGGAGCATTTCTTTAATGTTTTAGGCATAGGAAGATAGACTTTATAGTAAGGCAAACATTTGACAACTGGTATTAGATACAAACCACATTACCTTTTTATTTATGTATAAATTCAACTTAAAGATAGACTTAGGAATGGAACTCACGATGCCTGTACATATTAATAAAGTGGTGATTCTATCAAAAGGATATGAAAATTATAAATACATCTGCACCTAACATCCATATCAAACTCAGTGCCATTCCATCGGTTCCAAGTCACAGCAACCCCGTAAGACGCAGTTGAATTGCCTCTTTGGGTTTCTGAGACTTCAAATCTTTACAGGAGTTGACAGCCTCATTCTTCTCCCTCAGAGTGACCGATGGGTTTGAACCACTGATCTTATGGTTAGCAACTCAACATGTAAACCATTATATCCCCAGAGTTCCTTACACCGAACAAAAGTACTCCAAAATACATTAAACAAATACTGGCTTACATGAAAAAAGTAAGCGAATGACTCCAAAATAATACGTGGGGACATCAAGGAGCACTGAGGGTGTGGTGGATTATGCATCAGTCTGCTACCCACGGGGCTGGTGGTTCGATCCCACCGGTTATTCTTTGGGAGAAAGATGAGACCTTCTGACTTCGTAAAGACTTTCCATCTCGGAAACTCAAAGGGTGCAGCTCGACTCTGTTTTATATGGCCACTATGAAGCAGAATTGGCTTGGTGGAAGGAAGGTTTTCTTTTCTTTTTTTTTTTGGCATCACTGCTCTCCGGTGGTGGGAGTAGGAGGCCCAGCCCCACTGCTGGAATTGAACCTCCGTCTCAGTGGGCCGCAGTCCTGCGCACAACCACTATGCCACCGGGGCTCAGCCCCAACGTTTTCTTCTGGTTTGCAATATACCCCTTTCAATTCTAGACACCTGAAAAAGAAGATCACTAAGGACATAGAGAATTGACGACTGTGGGCTCGTGAATTTACACCACATAGAAACTTGATATGTTTCTTCTAGCCAAAGTCTTCATTCTGCCCACCAGGTGACTGGATAGGAGGCTTTAAATCTTTAAGGGAGCTGCTAGCCTCATTTTTCTCCTGAGGAGTGGCTGGTAGATTTGAACTGTTGACCTTACTGGTATCAATCCAAGGCTTATCCAATAGCACGACCAAGTATCCTTCATAGTAAAGAAAATTTTTGCTTCAAATAAGGCTACAGGATCAGGGGTTAGGTTTGCAATACTTATTTGGGGTTCACAATTCACTTCAAAACAGTAATTGATGGGTGCAATAGGCACAACGAAAAACTTCAGTGGCTTAGTTAACATCATTGTATTTCTGTCTAGCTCATTGTCAGATGTGGGTAGAATTTCCTGTGTAAAAGAGACGCTGGGGTCCAGGTGGCCAGGTCTGGCAGCTCCATTGGGTATCTCTGGAGGATGAGGGTTCAGAGAAGGCACACTAACTTGTGACTGCCTTCTCCTGGCAGTGAGACCTTACTCTGGGCAGCGAGTGCTGGGCGCTACCTGCTGTTCTCTTTGCAGAACATCCCAGCAGAGCTAGCTAGGTTCCAGATACCTGTTTTGAGAGAGTGCAGGAGCAGGTGGGATCGTGGCTTAGCTCTCAGGCTGATTGATGTCTCTGGAATTCTTTTTGAGGGGAAAACATTCTGTCGAAGAATGAGTTATGTACCATTAGCCGCCTTAGGCTCTTTCTTGCTAAAGACAAACCAGACCTATTTCTTATTCCTCCCTCTCTGTCTTTTCTGAATCAGTGAGTGACAAGCGCATCCAGTGGCTCCTGGGGGCAGATGGCGAAGTTTGGGTCTGGATCATGGGAGAAGGTCCTGGCGACAAGCCGTACGAGGAAATCTCTGAGGAGCTGATCACTGAGCGGGCAAGGCTACAGGCCCAGAGGGAAGCTGAGGAGCTCTGGTGAGGGGGTCTGAGGGGGAAGGGGTGTGCTGGGTGGGGACTGAACCGGAGCTATGGGATGAGGCCCTCTAGACTTGTGGGTAGGAGGGAGGATTTTGAGCCCTGAGGAATTCATCACAGTCTTACGATTTTGTGGGTTCAAATCTTGGTTTCATCAGTCTGTGGTTAGCTGGTCTGGGGCCACAGCATTCACATTTCTATAGTGGGCATAGCCCTCTGGCAGCCATTTAGCTGACACTGACATGCTTTCCCCCTTCGTGAGCAGTTCTCACATGTGTACAATATGGTACAGTAGTTTGAATTCACTTTGATCCACCTGCTCCTCTCTGCCACCCCATTTTACAGAAAAGATGGACAGCTGACTTCTTCAGTGAAGTTTGGAATCCAATGCTTTTCATACACACCATAATTTTTCTTTCTTTCAAATTAAACTTGAAAAGCCACATACAGTTGGTGTCAACATTTTCTTCTCCATTTTTAATGAGTGTTTTCATTATAAAATTATTATACATGTTAACATACTGTAACCTATGTTAACAGTATGATAATAGTCCCCCCCCCCCGCAGAGAAAACCATACGCACACATGCATGCGCGCACACACACACAAATTCTCACGGTCATCAAGTCAATTCCAACTTTTGGCGATCCTACAGAATAGGGCGGAACTCTCCTATTTTTGTGAGGCTGTAACTTGATGGGAAGAGAAAGTTTTCCTTCTGTGAGCAGCAGCCCAGTTTGAAACCACTATGCCACCAGGCGTCCTCGAGAACCCACTTAGATGACACCTGTTTTGTAACCTGCTTTAGTCACACCTTAGCCAATTGATCCACAGTATTATTTAGGACTACTATATAGTCTCCCATTACATGATAAACCTAATTTTGATGAACTGTTAATGGCTGCTTGGGATGCTTACTCTTTTCATATTACAAAAGTCCTCTGAAAATCTTTTTATAGATGTCATTAAAATGAGTAAAAGTGGAATTCCTGGATCTTGTTTTCCTAACATCAAGAATTATTATGCTAATCTGCACTCCTGTACATGAATGTCATCCATTTCTCCAGACGTTTGACAAGGTTGTTTTGCTGACCTTAGGTATTTGCTGTCTTGATAGTCCAGAAAACCCCTACCTATGGTTTTTATGTGAAGCTGTTTTACCCAGTCCTTTAATTGTTCATATGAACTTACTTCTGCTGATGCACTCTTGAAAGGAGACAGAAGGAGGCAGAGATCACTAAGAAGTTCCGCGAGGCGCTAACCAATGAGAAAGCCCGGATCCTGGCTGAGAAGTGGAAAGTGGAGATGGAGGACCGTAAGGCTGCCAAAGTCCTGGAGGAGCGGATCCATGAGGAATTCAAGGTGTGACCCTGTGTACAGCTACCTTCCTTCTCTAGCTCTCATGATCACCGAGATTGACGTCTAGCTTTGAGTATAGGTCAACACAGAGTTCTCCCTGAGGGCTCCTTTTAGGCGAAAAGAACTCTGGCACATCTGAGCAGGATGGAAGGTGACACACCATTTAGGCCAGTCCACTCCTCATTGTACAGATGAAGTAATGGGGCTGGCATCACAAGAGGCTTGCTAGGGTCATATCCAACAATGATTGGAGATCAAAAGCAGCATAGAATTCAACCTTTCTGTTTTTTTAAAAAAATACTTTTATTAGGGGCTCTTATATCTCTTATCACAATCCATAAACTCGTCCAATGTGTCAAGCACATTTGCACATATGCTGCCATCATCATTTTCAAAGCATTTTATTTCCACTTGAGCCCAATATCAGTTCTCCATTTCTTCCCCCTCCCTCACCAACTGTGACCCACTCATGAACCCTTGAGAGGTTATAGATTTCTTTCCATATCTTACATCGTCCTCCATCACCCCTCACCCACTTTTTTGTTGTTCATGTTACTTAGGACTACTATATAGTGGCCCATTACATGATAAACCTAATTTTGATAGCTATCAATGGCTGCTGGGAGGGGGGTTTAATTTGATTCTTGTGATTGATTCTCCCTTTAACCCCGTCGCCCCACCCTTCCCTAATCCTCCTGGTATCTCCCTTCTCCTTGTAGCCCCTGAGGGGTTTATCTATCCTGGATTTCCTGTGTTTTGGGCTCTTGTCTGTAGCAGTGTGCATGTTCAGGTCTATTTCGATTTGTAAGGTAGAACTGAGGTCATGGTAGTGTGGGGAAGGAAGCACCAGAGAGCTCGAGAAAAGTTGTGTTTCATTGATTCTGTGCTGCACCCTGATTAGCTCATCTCTTCCCTGTAACCCTTCTGTGTCTACAGATTGTCCACTTAATGCACCACCTCCATCATTCACCTTGGGTATGGTTTTATTCTTGGTCTTAGATGCCTGATACCAGATCCCATCGACACCTCGTGATCACACAGGTTGGTGTGCTTCTTCCATGTGGGCTTTGTTGCCTCTGAGCTAGATGGCCGCTTGTTTATCTTCAAGCCTTTAAGATCCCAGAGCTGGACACCATCAACTTTCTTCACCACATTTGCTTATGCACTCTTTTTGTCCTTCGTGATTGTGTTGGGAAGGTGAGCATCACAGAATGCCAGATTGTTAGAGAAAAAGTGTTTTTGTGTTGAGGGAGTATTTGAGTTGAGGCCCAATGTCCATCTACAACCTTAATTCTTAACATATAGATATGAATACATAGTTCTATTGCCCTCTCATTATATATTTACATATATACATCCCTGTTTTTAGGCCTCTCTAAATGTCTTTTTTCTCCTGATTCTTGCCTCTATTTCCTTTTTACTTCCCTCTTGTCCCACCATCATGTTTGGCCTTCATTTGGGTTTAGTAATTCCTTGTTGCTACATTGTCCTTGATTGAGCCCCACCATGCAACCTTCCATCGATTGATTTTAGTTCACTTTTTGTTCCCTTGTCCCTGCGTTGGTTCCCCCACTTCCTTTCTCCCACTACCCTTCTCCTGTATCTCTCCAGAACCATTGGTTTTGTTTTTTCCATCTCCAAATTATTTATCCAGCCTACCTTATCTAGATAGACATGCAGATACATTAATAAGTGTAAAAAACCAGGCTAAGCCAAATAAAGCAACAAAGGAAATGAAAACCAACAAAACACTAACAACAACAGCAGAAAGCAAGAACAAAATAACAATAACAAAAGAAAGTCCCTGCCAAAATGGAAAAGCCTATAAATAGTTCAAGGTCTATTCGTTGACTTTTCTGAATATTTTCCAGAGTCTGATGAGTGTCTCCCAAGTCTATTTTTGGTTTCATCACTCTGCTCATGCTCTACTGCATGCCTCAGTGCTCTATCCTATTCCCAAGCTGTAGCCTCAGTGCTGTCCTCTGAAGTGCATGTGGGGTGGTGGGGGTCCACATAGTCCAGATTGGGGCCAGCCCCACAGACCCCTCCGTTGGTTCCCTGGTACATGCCAGTATGTTGTATTCATGTCTTGAGATATCAGGTTGAAGCCTAGTCTCTCTTTCCTACTCCTGTGGAGATGTAATTACTCCCTCCTCCTTTTTGGGTGGATTAATGCCCTACTCCCTCCCTACCCATGTCTTTTTTCTCCTTGTCTTTTTCTTTTCCCCTCTTATTTAGTTGGTTGCCATATGTATTCCTGGATTGGGTTTGGCCCCTTCCACAGTTGCTGGATCTAACTCTAGGGATGTATGTATATAGTAGCTTTTCCCCTATGTCTCATTTTTTTTAAGCTTACCTCAGTGGACTCATGTTGTATGTGTCCTTTTGTGCTTGACTTACTTCACTTAGCATTATTTCCTTTAGTTCTTCCAATGCAGCAATGTGCTTTATGCACTCATCATTGCATTTTAGGGGTGCTTAGTATTCCCTTGTATGTATGTACCAGAGTTTTTGGATCCATTCATCTATTGATCAAGATTTGGGTTGTTTTCAACTTGTTTCAATTGTGAACTGTGCTGTGATGAACATTGGAGCACAGATGTCTGGCTGTGGTTTGTTTCTTGCCTCTTCTGAGTATATACGCAGTAGGGGGATTGCTGGTTAATATGGCAACTCAATCTCCATTTGTTTTAGATATCACCAAATTGATTTCCATAATGACTGTACATACCTACAGGTCCACCAGCAGTGGACAAGATTTCCTATCTCCCCACAGCCCCTCTAACTCTTGTTACTTTCTGACCTTTTGAATTGGGCTATCTTTCAGAATGTTAGGTGGTATCTCATAATTGTTTTAATTTGCATTTCTCTTATGGCTAATGATCATGAACATTTTCTCATATATTTATTGACCATTCAGATTTTTGCCCCTGTGAAACTTCTGTTCAGTTCCTTTCCCTACCTCCTCAGCGGGGAGTTAGCTTTTTTTCTTATTGTAAGCTTGCAACGTATTGTAGATTTTAGTAGTAAGGTCTTTATCTGATGTGTCATCACTAAAGATGTGTTCTTTGGGCTCTCTTCGTACTCTCTTGGTGAATTCTTTTGATATGTACAGGTGCTTTATCTTCAGTATATCCCATTTGTCAATTTATGACTCCTCTGTATTTGTTTCCTTCCCTATTTCTGATAGCCTATATATTCCCTGTGCCAAAGTTCTCAGGTTTATCCCAATTCCCTCATTAATGTCCCTAATTGTTTGGGGTTTTATCTCAATGTCTATGACCCACCTTGAATTTATTCTTGTGCATGGAGTGAGGTAAGGGGCTTGCTTCATTTTTATGCAGGTAGATAACCATTTTATCTAATGCCACTTATCTAAGGTTGCATCTGCTTCTCACTTGATATTTTTTGGCCCCTTATCAAAAGTCAGTTGCCTGTATGCTGATGTTTTTATTTTCCATTGGTCTGAATACCTGTCATTATATCCTTATCCTATATCCTATATCCTGTTTTGACCACTGTGGCCATATAATGCATGCTAAAGTCAGGTAGAACAAGTCCTCCCACTTTGTTCTTCTTCTTGAGGAGTTCTCTGCTAATTCTGAGTTTTTCCCCTCTCCATATGAAGTTGGTAATCAGTTTTTCCAATTCTTGAAGGATGACTGCATTTGTATTGGGATAGCATTAAATTTACATAGTGCCTTGGGCAGCACTGACATCTTTACTATATTGAGTCTTCCAATCCATGAGCATGGAATGTTCTTCTAGTTGTTGAGGTCATTCTTAGTTTCTTCTAATAGTATTCTTTAGTTTTCTTCATACAAATCTTTTGGTATTTTTAAAGTCAGGTGTATCCCTAGATATTTCAATTTGTGCTTGGCTATTGTAAAGTGTACTGTCTTTTTAACTGTCTCTTCCATGATCTTGTTTAATGTGTATATCAATCCTATAGACTTCTATTTGTTAATCTTGTATCCTGCCACCCTGCCATATTCCTCTATGGCTTCCAATGCTCCACTTGTGGAGTTTCGGGAATTTTCAATGTATAAAGTCGTACCGTCTGAAAAAATCATATCATCTGTGGATAATGATAGTTTTGCCTCTTCCTTCCCCAGATGAATACCTTTGATGTATTTTCTTTGTTGTGTGTTGTTAACTAGGACCTCCAGCACAATTTTAAGTATGAGTGGGGACAAGGGGCATCCTTGTCTGGTCCCTCTTTTTCAGTAGAACTCTGGTTTTCTGCATCTTAAACCAACAGGACTGAAACAAGGCTTGGGAAGAGCTGGATTTGGGGGATAATTTCCAGCTCTACTGCTTAATGCTGTGGGCCTTTGGGAACCTTGATGATCTGCTCCGACCTGTTGCTTTTTAATTTGGCATATTGTTGTTGCCAACAACAAAGGGCTGCCTGGTCATGTGCCATCTGCATAATCTTCCTTAGATCTGAGCCCAGCGTTGCAGCCCAGGACCCATCTATTTCTTTCAGTGTCTTCCTCTTTTCTTAGCCACTCTTCCTTACCATGATGTCTTCCTTCAGGCACTGGTCTCTCCTGATAACATGTCCAAAGCCTCACCATCCCTGTTTCTAAGCATCTTTTGGACTGTACCTCTTCCAAGACAGATATAGTCATTCTTTTGGTAGTCCACGATGTAGGCAACATTCTTCACCAATACCATAATTAAAAATCCATCCATTAATCTCAGAGTTGCCTTATTCATTGTATAGCTTTTGAATGCACACGAGGTGATTGGAAATAGTAAGCCTTGGATCACAAACTTTAGCCCTCAAAGTAATACCTCTTTAATACCTTAAGAGGTCTTTTGTGGCTCATTTGCCCTATGGAATATATCTTTGATTACTTGACTGCTCTTGGATTACAGATCCAAATAAGTTGAAGTCCTAGACAACTTTAGTCTTTTCTTCTTTTATCGAGATGCTGGGTTTAGTCTATTGATGATGTTTTTGTTTTAGTCCATACTGAAGGCTGTAATCTTTGATCTTCACCAGTAAGTACTTCCAAGTCTCTTTGCTTTCATCAAACAAGGTTTTGTCATCTGCATATGTTTTTTTTTCCCAAATAATATTTTTATTGGCATACCAACTCATTCCTTCCTTCCCCATACAGTTCTGTTGTTCAATTCCATCGGGTGTTGCTATATAATCATCAGTAGCTATCAACTCCCTTCTCCACATGTCCTCACTTCCCATACCCTCAGGGAACCCTTACTCCTGTCAGTGTCTCTGAAAGGTTATCTATCTTGACTACAATGTACTGAGTGATCCTAAATGTATAAAGGAACAGATGCAAATCTAACATCAACCAAGAGGTATGTCACATATGGTGAGTAATAGTAATACTAGTAAGGGGAGCAAACCTTAGAGAACTAGAGAATGGTTATGTGTTTCATCAGTGCCAAACCGCACCCTGGATTAATCTTCTCTTCTGTGAGGTCCTAGAAGATTGTTTATAAACTTTCCTTTGATCTCAATTACTTGGTCATCACATAGTTCAGATTATTTGTTCAATATACAGATGTAATAAGTGTGGTGAAAGCATGTTACTGTAAGGTATAGATTTCCTGATTTTAAAACATGTGGTATTCCCTGTTCTGTTCAAACAATACTTCTTAGTCTGCATGAACAAAATTAAGTATTCTTGAATTCCTATTCTTCACATTGTTTGATTCATGCAGTCGAATGCCTTTGAAGAGTCAATAAAATCCAAGCAAACATCTTTCTGGTATAATTTGCCTTCAGTTAAGACTCAGTTAATGTCAGCAATTATATCTTTCATTCCACACCATCTTTTTTTAAATGTAACTTGAATTTTGGGCAGCTGTCAATGTACAGTTTTAATTGTTTTGGAATTATCTCCAGCAAAAGTTTACTTGCATATGATATTTAATGATATTGTTCAATAATTTCTTCATTCTTTATGGTCATCTTTCTTTGGAATGGGTACATAAAATTAAGGATCTCTTCCAATCCTGATTTCTTGGAATAGACTAGTGAGGGCTTCCAGCACGGCAAAGGTTCATTGAAGCATTTCAATTTATAGAGCCTGGAACCTTGTTTTTTTGCAAAATCATCAGTGTCACTTGGACATCTTCCTTCAATATCACTGGTTCTTTTTGGGGGGAGTGTGTGCCACTCCTCTAACCATTACGATTTAGCTTCCTATGTCATTCTTTTAAAAAATGATTTTTAAAATTGTGAATTAGATGGGGGAATTTATGTTTCTGACCATCAGTTTTGTGTTCTACACTTCCCCCACTCCCTAGAGTTAGCCAGCTCTCTCTCTTTGACTACTCTTTCCATCACACGACTTATAAAACCCTCTCACCCATGTTAGTATCTCTGGTCTATTGTTCCATCTTCTCCAACTTATCTCCCTCCCCTGCTAGCCTCCAAAATCTGTTCCCTTTAGACTGAAAGTCTACATCTTGCTTTGATTCTATATAACAGTGGTCCTTTTGAGATGGGCTAGTTTTCCTTAAAATAATGATTGTCAGGTCCATTAATGTCATGAAGTGCTCAATGGTTTCACCATTGTTTTTTAGTGAACGTGTACTATTCCATTGTGTGTTGGAACCAGTTTCCTTATCCATTCTTTTACTGATGGGCATTTGAATTGTGTCCATCTTCTTGCTATTGTGAATAGTGTTTCATTGAATGAACATGGGTATGCATCTGTCTGTTTTTACTATGACTTATTTCTTTAGGGTACATACCCAGCTGAGGTATTGCTGGATTGTATGGAGTTTTTAGTCCCAGTTGTTTGAGGGAGAGCCATATTGCTTACCACATTGCTTGTATGTATTTACAGTCCAACCAGCAGTATGTGAGTGTTCAATTTCTCCACACCAGAACTTTTTGCTTTTTATTTTTTTAAAATTCAACTTGGCTGGAATTATGGATGTTATCATTGTCTTGACTCACATCTCCTGATGGCTAGTGATTGTATTTATTTATTTATTTACTTAGAGGTCTTCTTTGGTGAACTGTCTGTTCATGTCCTTTGTCCACATTGTAATGGGCTAATTCATCTTTCTCTTATTGAGTGATTGCAGTTTTTTATACATTTTAGAAATCTGTCTCTAGTCTGTTGAGTCCCTGCCAAGAAACTTTTATATCTGTAGTTTCTCATTTTACTCTTTTGATGCACATGCATCTCTTATTTTACTAGGCTCCACTCATCTATTTCATCTTCTACTGTATGTCCTTCCTTTGTTATAATTGATAGTATGTCTGTGTTTTGCAATAGGGTCCTTAGATTTGTCCGGGTTTTCTGTTTCATGATCTTTATAGCTCTGGGCTTTATATTTAGCTTTTATATCCATTTTGAATATGTTTTTATGTGTGGATTGAAGTTGGGTCCTACTTCATTTTTCTGGAGATCTGATTTTGCTAGCAATGAAAGTCCTGAAAGTTTTGTTCATCCAAATCATCATGGCCAACTCTACTTCGAGAAGCTGCTCTTCTCCAGTCATATTTTGAGTGACTTCCAACAAGAGGGTTTTCTCTTCTGGCACTAGACTAGCCAAAGTTCAACTGCTATCCATAAGAATTTCAGTAGCTAATTTTTTCAGAAGCAGCCCTTCGTCCTCATCTGTCCGTCTGGAAGCTCTGGTGAAACCAGTCTACCATGGGTGCCTCTGAGAGTATTTGAAATACTAGTAGTATAACTTCTAGCATCACAAGAAAATGCATGCCACCTCATAATGATAGACTGACAGAAAAGTGGTGGATTCATCATATTTATAAAATTAGATATATCTGAGGACTCCAAGAGAGAAAACATACACACTTTCTGGCCTTGAATAGAGAAGTTGTTGGTTGGAGAAGGTGAAAGACTGATCCTAAGATCCTTTTTTAAGTAACCTAAAAAAATGTGTTACCCGGTATGAAATATCTTTCTTTTTGCAACATAAATCATATGCATTTTGTTTTTATAATGAGAATACTCTAAAATTATGAATCATCAAAAAGACAAAATAAAAATTATGATCAATCCTAATAGCATATTATTTTATGAATTGTATACTCATAGCACTGACTCTTAAATTAGTTGAATTATTTTTCACAATGATTAGATAGTGAGGACATTGGTCTTTTACTATGATGTATGCTGCAAATATGGTTCTGAAGAGAGCTCTTAAGCACTTTTTTAATACTGCAAATGAAAGTACAATTAGAATGTTAACTGACTAATATCTCGGTCTTTGTTATTTATTTTTTCCACACTTAGAAAGGTCTATGTCACAAGTCTATTAGAATACCAATCTTCTTTGTTACATATACCATACATGATTTCATTTTTTCACATTTAATTTTCCTTTACCTTGGGATCTGCTATCTCTGTCCTAGTGATCTAATGGTACTATAACAAAATTAGTTTTTAACAAACACATTTATTTTCTCACAGCTTAGGCAATTATAAATCTAAATCCAAGATCCTGCTCTTGGGAGCAGGCATTCCTTTCCTATTGGTTCTAGGAGAATTTCCTTACTTCTTTTCAACTTTGGTTTCTTGGTTCCTTAAAGATCTCATGTGGTGTAACATCTACCTTTCCCCATCTCTCCTTTTTTTTTTTTTTTTGTGGAATAGCAAATTCACTTTTAATTGACTACAAATACAGTTAGTAACCATTTTTTGCTCTTCATCTGGGAAAGCCTTAGCTTAAGGAACTGGGTTAACTGGTGATCTTCGTTACTTAACTTCAACTGCAATATTAAAAAGAACAAGGCATCTGATAGGACAAAAGGCTTGGCTGGCATCCAAATCCAGTCCTTTTTTATACTCCATACTTTTTCTTGAGCTCTTCTCCCTTCTCTGTGTAAGCTTTCATGGCATCTTCCTTGGAGACCCCTTTCAGCTCATTCCAGGCATCCCCCTTAGCCTTGCCATTGAAGTCCAACATCCCAGGTCATTCTGTGTTTATGTCGCCCACCGTAGCTTGTTTGAAACGGCTGTACATGAACAGCATTTCATCATCTGCTGGTTTGGTTTTCATGTGCTTAACTTCTTCAGCAGCTTTGTCAAACTCGGCCTGACACATGACGGCGGCGGCAAGGATTCCAGAGCCCGCGAGGAATGGACCAGAAAGAGCCTCTTCCAGAGCGGACTGGCAGAGAGGGTTTCCCCCATCTCTCCTTGACTCTGCTTCATTAGCTTGTTTTATATCTCAAAGGCGATTGCAGTAAGAGACATCCCTTCCTGATAAGACCTTATGAACGTAATGAAGAAAACCCAATTCCCAATGGGAATTACACTACAAATATAAACTCAACCCAACTGCTAACTTACTCCTAGTGACCCTAATGACAGAGTTCACCTGTAACACAGGACTTGTTGTTCGGTGCCTCTGAGTCTGACTCAGAGAAAGACCCAACTCCACAGCCAAATGAAAACACGGCCCCGTCCTGCAACATCTGCACAACTATTGTGATTACTGAGCCCATTGTTGCAGCGACTGGGTCGGTTCATCTTGTTGGGACACTTCCTTTTTTTAACGTGATCCTCCACTTCACCAAGTAAGATGTTCTTTTCCGGGGATTGGTTTCTCCTGATAACATGTCCAAAGTAAGTGGGAGGAAGTTTGGCCATCTTCCTTCCTAAGGAGCATTCTGGATGTACTTCCAAGCACATTTGTTTGTTCTTCTGACAGTTCGTGGCACTTTTAATATGTTTCACCCACACCATAATTAAAAGGCATTGATTCTTCTCTGATCTTTTTTATTTATTGTTCAACTCTCATATGCATATAAGGTGATTGAAAATATGGCAATTCAGGTATACTTTAGTCCTTAAAAAGACATCCTTGAGCTTCAAAACTTAAATGACTTTTGGTGCAACATATTTGCCCAATGCTATACATCACTACAAAGCTGTAAATCTTTACAGAAACAGATTCCTCATCTTACTTCCGTGGACCGGCTATGGGATTTGAACACCTAACTTTTCTGTTAGCGGTCCTATGCTTAATCCCCTGGATTACCAGGAATCTTTAGAAAAGTATTGAGTTAGGAATTACAACGTATACTTTTGAAGCACAATTCAATCTATAACTTTAAAAACTTTGCCTTCCCCCCTAAACCTGTGCCCTTCCACACACAAAACCATTTTGTTTTGGTGGAACCTCTATCTTCCCCCATCCGTGCTTTCTTCTCTGAGCTTAATCAATTTGGCTTATATCATAAAAGCGATTGACTAAAAACACACTACAGTGAGGAAATAATATCTGTTTCTTAAAGTCATCCACTTGTATTTCTGATATAGAGGCCCTAGACAACAGTGAAAGAATTTAGCACTGGAGAATGGGGCATTATGCTGACATGGCCTCTTTAATGACAAAGAAGGTCCTGTCGTCAAGTGGGATTGCATTCACACGTATTGTGATGTGTTTTTATATTGCATGTGTTTTATAGCATGTAAACATAACAAGCTTTAAGTGAACAGTTGCGCAAGCATCATTTATGAAATCATCTGCTCTATTCTAGACCTGCTGCCTTGATTGTGCTCTTCCTTTCAATTCTTATATGCACCCTGCACCATTTTTAAAAAAAAAATGGTTTTATTGGGGGCTCTTACAGTTCTTATAACATACCATACATCATTTGTATCAAGCACACCCATACATATGTTGCTATTCTCATTCCAGATATTTCCTACTTGAGCCCTTGGTATAAGCTAATCTTTCCCCCTCCTTTTTTTTTTTTAAATAAATCATTGTTATTGGGGGCTCATACAACTTCCATCATGATTAATGCATATGTCAATTGTATGGAGACCACATTTGCACACTTGTTGTCATCATCACTCTCAGAACATCCTCCTTCCACTTAGGCTCCCAGTACCAGCTCCCCATATTTTCCCTTCCTCCCCATGCCCCCCCACGAACCCTTAATAATTTATAAATTGTTACTACTTTTTCATATTGTACACTGTCCGATGTATCCTTTCACTCACCCACTGTTCATACCCCAGAGAGGAGGTTATATGTAGATTCCTGAAATTGGTTCCCCCTTCTATCCCTTCACCTTCCACCATCCCTCTATCACCACTCCTACCACTGGTCCTGAAGGGATCATCTATCCTAAATTCCCCATGTTTCCAGCTCCAGTGCACATCTCCTGGTCTAGCTAGATTTGTCTGGTAGAATTGGGATCATGATTGTGGGTGGGAGGAAGCATTTGAGAACTAGAGGAAAGTTGCATATTTCATTGTAACTACATTGTACCTTGACTGGCTCATCTCCTCCATGTAACCCCTCTGTAAGGGGATGTCGCTTCACCTATCGATGGGCTTTAGGTTCTCAATCTGTACTCCCCCTCATTTATAATGACATAATTTTTAGTTTTTTGATATCTGATCCTGGATCCCTTCGATATCTCATGGTCACACAGGCTGGTGTGCTTCTTCCATGTAGGTGTTGTTGCTTCTGAGCTAGATAGCCGCTTGTTTACTTTCAAGCCTTTAAGAACCCAAACGCTATATCTTTTGTTAGCCAGACCATCAGCTTTCTTCACCACTTTTGCTTATGTACACATTTGTCTTCAGTTATCGTGTTGGGAAGGTGAGCATCATGGGATGACAATTTAATAGAACAAAAATTTCTTGCTCTGAGAAAGTACTTGAGTGGAGGTCTAATGCCCATCTGCTGTTCTAATACTAACCCTACAAGTATATGCATGTTGATTTATTTCCTCATCGTCATATATAAATATATTCATCTATGTATATGCCTGTGTTTAGACCTCTATCAATGCTCTTTACTTGCCCTTACCCCCCCCCCCCTGAGGTCTTTCCTCTATTTCCTTTTACTTTCCTCTTGTCCCACTATCATGCTCAGTCTCCACTTGGGTTTCAGTATTTTCTGTCTGTTACATTACTCTTGATCAATACCTATCAGACCTCTCACATACACCTTGTCACTGATTTTTAATCACTTGCTGTTCCCTTATCTCTCGACTGGTCAACAGTACCTCCTTTCCCCCACCTTCCCATATCCCATGTCACCCCCGGAACCATCAGTTCCAAAATTTTCATCTCCAGACTGTTCATACAGCCTATCTCATCTAGGCAGACCTGCAGAGATAACAATATGTATAAAAAAATGGTTTACTTGGCTGAAGCAACCAAAGAAAATAAAACAATAACAACCCTCTATGTCCTATATATATATATATATATATATATATATATATATGTAAAACAATAAAAAGAACAACAATATAAAAGCCTGTAAATAGTTCAAGGTCTGTTCATTGACCTTGAATGTCCCGCAGTTGAGTCAGATGGGATGCCACACCCTAGCCCCAAAGTATATCCTTGAGACTCCGTCTGGAACTCCATGTTCTGTTGCCCCTCCTTAATGTTTTGCCATGGTGTGGTTGGGTCAGACAGGGTATAATCCTGACCCTGTTTCTCCATTTTTGACCCCCAAGAGCCTTGGGTCAGTGAGAGAAGCCATATTTCTCAGTGAGGCCGGCCATATGATCTTCTTTGTGCATCAGCTGTTCTGAGTGGCATCCTGCACCTCTTAATGGGGTTTCTTCTTTGAAGGATTATTCCTGAGAAAATGTCTTTAAAATAAAACTTAATATATATTAAGATAAGAAATCTGACATTACTCTTTATTTACAACATGTCCTTGATTAATTTCATTCATGATTTTTGCCAGGCAAATATTCAAACATTTCCTAACTACCACCTCCTACTTCTCACAACCCCACACTCATCCCCTAAAGAAGCAAAACCACAACCTCCCTCTTTCTCAATGCATAAAATTCTAACTTTAATTTTAACAATGTTAAAGTTGCATTTCTGAAGAAAGAACATTCTTTTTTGGAGGGGGGCATCACTGCCCTCTGGTGGTCGTGGGAGCTACTCAGCCTTGCTGCTGCTGGATTTGAAGCGCCAAGTCAGTGGGGCGCAGTCCCGCACTCAACCACTACGCCACTGGACCTTAGTCCGAAAGAACATTCTTACAATATTAAATAATCATGTTTAGGAATGTGGTATATTGCTTCCACCAGAGATTCCCTTTTTCTTTCTTTTGGTCATTCCACCCCCCTGTCTGAACCTGTCCCCCTCCCCCTTAATACCTGTGGAACTACTGCCTACCCAATCCCAAACATTATCAATAGTTTACAAATGTGCATTTCTCTTTTTGGACCTTAGCAACATTCCTAGTTTTCATTAAGCATTCCGTGTTTCTTTTTAAATTAAATCTTATATTTAGTACATTTTGTTGTTATCATGAATGAGAGAATTCCCATTATTTTTGTTTTTATTATTGATAGTTTTATGCTTACTTAGTAATTTAGCTTCTTACTTAACATTCTCATGAGTAATACTTTCATAGGGGACATTCTTCAATTTTAAATGAAGTAATATTTATCCCCAAGACTTTTTACTTGGAAAATAATTCAAACCTATGGGTAAGTTGAAAGTAAAATAAAGTGAATGCATACCCATGTAGTCTCCATTTAAATCCACCAGTTACTAACATCTTACCACACATGCATTTTCTATATTTGTGTGTATAAGCACACACACATCCTTTTTTTGTTTGTCTTGATAAGCCATTTGAAAAGAAGGTTCATATACCATAACATCCTAACCCAGGGGTTAACCAACTTTTTTTTGTAAAGGGAAAGATAGTAAATATTTTTGGCTTTGCAGGCTTTATGGTCTCTCTTACAACTACTTCACTCTACTATCATAACACAAAAGCAGTCATCGATAATATTTAAATAAATGGGTGTGTCTTTCATCCAATGAGATTTTACTTACAAATGAAGTGGAAAATGGCTATGACTCAGGGGCCCTTATTTTTCTGACTCCAGCTTTAACCCAATTGAATTCTGCATTTCCTATGAATAAAGACTTTTTTTTTTGGGGGGGTTTCCTAGATATGGTTATTATTACTACATCTATTAAAATGATCAGTAATTCCATAGTATCATCTAAAATTTGGTCCATAAGTGAAGACTATTTGCTTATAAACTATGGGTTCATTAGACATAAAATTGTTTAAGCATGCTAAGAAAACCAACTTAAATGTCACAGCTAAAATAACCACCTGTCCTAGTTTCTGACTTCTCTTTTCTTCAGGTGCAGGCTTGACCCCAGATACTGGAAAGGTTTCCTGGGGAGAGGCTAGCTCAGTGGGCTCAGTTCCCAAGATCATGGAGGGATGTGGTTACCAGTGGAGATGCTCTGGTCGATGGTCTCCTTGGGAACCTCAGAGATAAGGGGGTGATAGATGGTAGGACACTTTGTGCCAGGTCTCATGCAGGTTTCGGTAAGGCCATTTGGCCAGGCCTTCATATTTCCTGAGGGTCTCAAATGCAGGCTTTCGGTGTTATTTCCAGAGAAGCTTGTAGCTATTATATGTTTATTTTTGCTTTAAGAATAAGTTTGCTGAATGCCAGAGTTTAAGCCTTAGAACAAGCAGTAATTCTGATTTGGTGTAGCTGCGCTGTGTGAAGCCTCAGCCACTCGATCTGTTTAGGGCAGTGTCATCTGTCAGCAAGAGCGGTTCTTTGACTCTGAAGCTGGATGGTCCTCCTGTCTGAGTTGCGATCATTTCTCTCAGGATGGTCTATGAAGGAATGATCCTTATGTTATGATAAGCTCTTCACTCATTCCCTTACTGCTTTCTATGGGAGTAGAAAACCCTGGCTTTCTCCCGGCAGCAGCTGGCAGTTTCGAACTGCATACCTTGAGGTTAGCAACCCACTGTGTAACCACTGCACCACCTGGCTTCCCTTGATGCATTGCTCGTCAGTGGGAATAGCAGGATGCTTCAAAGAACGTAGTGGAAATGTTTAGTGAAAAGATCACTGAAATTTTTGGCAAAAATTTTGAAGCCCCTTCAGATTTAAGTAGGGGTGGGACATGATCTGACCGGGTTTCTGTGACAGCTTACATGTGGTTGGTGGTAAAATCTGTGATGGTGCTCCCTTTGAGGAACCCAACCCACACCAAAACAGAAAGACAAAAAACACGGAAAAGCTGACCATTTGCAGGTAGACTGCATTTTGACTCATGGCAATCGATGCTGTACAGATGTTACAGGGATTGAACTAAATAGTCCATAAAAATGGAATATAAGAGAATTTACTGCACAGGAAGACACCAACCTACCTAAGCACAGACTGATGATTCAACTAAAGTTTTCTCACATGGATTTATGTGGTTTGTGCAACAAAATATTATAATATAGCTTGTTTAACTTTTAGCTGAAGTCACAGGTAGGAAATAGGTAGGAGTAGGGAATGGGCTTCTATTGGATTTATGGATATAAAGAATTGCAGTTATGGATATCAGGAACTAATTATAAGGTTTCACAATCACAGTTTTATAGCTTGCAGGTGAGATGATAAAACATCCTTGGTGGAAGTTTACACAGCTTTAGCCGGACATCTCAGGAGTGTTTGAAGATTCATTTTAACATCAGGGTCTCATTTCAGTCAAACAATTTGTTAATCAAAACATTGTAAAGTGGTCTGGGAAAGTGCAGATAAGATTAGCTTCAAGACCCTTTTAAATAATTCTCTCATGAGATCTTTGCTATGAGTAAAGATTCCTGTGGTCCATTTTATACAAAAGACAGCTGTGTCAAGAGTCCCTGGCTTGAGATGTATTTTCTTCACATCTTGACTTAGTAAAAGAAGGAAATTGCTTATAGTTTTATGACTTCTAGCAATTAACATACCCAGGTATCAGGAATTTGTCAGGGAGATAAATAGGATTCTCAGGCAGGCATATCAGGAAAATACCCAACAAAAATGCAAAAACAAAAATAAGAAAGTTGAACCCAGCCAGAACAGAGTTCAATTTAATCATGTAGTTTTGGTCAAAAGCCTCTGTAAATTGGCGCTTTACATAAAGTAGAATTGTTCCATATCATTTTCAATGACTCTAATCTTTATGGAAACAGATCTCCTTTAGCATTGCTGGTGAATTCCAACTTAACACCTTTTGGTTCAGAGCTGACGGCAAACCAGTGAATGTGGGCTGGCCAGGAGCAGATTATCCAATAGGCTAGACGAGCATAGGTGTACTTATTCTGACTTGCTAATCTATAGTGAACAATTTGGCATTTTCCCATCACATTAAAGATACAGACAGCTGGCATCCAGCTTCTGACCTCACAGCACCTTCCCAACGTATCAAAGTCTCCTTAAATTTACCATCCTTGACAGGGATGGTGTGTTAGTCCGGGTAGACTAGAGGAAAAAAATCCATAGACTTGCATATGGATATAAGGGTACGGTTTATATACAAGAGGAATGGAACACTGAGAAAGCATCCCAGCCCAGTCCAGTACAAAGTCATAAATCCGATATTAGCCCATATGCCCGATATCAGTCTATAAAGTCTCCTTCCGACTCACGAAGTCACAGGCCAGTGGGTGCAGAGTCCCAGCGCTGGCAGGGGTCCCCTCCTGGCTCCTCGTTTCCATGGCTCAGGGTCCATCAACAGCATCCAGTGGTGGTGGAAGCAACTCAGCGCTGGCAGGGGTCTCCACATGGCCTCTCCGACTTCAGAGGTCTGGTTCCATCAGGACAAGGCCGTGTGGCTTCTCCTCTGGCTGCTCGGATGCTGCCGTCTTGTCTTGTCTGTAGTTCATTGTCTCTGAGACTAACTCCCAACAACTGGGGAGATAGCTTCTCATCTTCATGAGGGAAGTATCACGAGATTTCCCAGAAGTCTCAGGAGAAAGCCATGCCCACACGGAGGCCTCATTGGCTATTCAATGGCTATCTCCAGATTGACAGGCTTGACTCCACCCCTACATCTCAGTCATGAAATTAACATAAGCACATGACTGCCATAGATGGAGTACCTAGTAAGCAAGGTAAGCACAAGCATATTTGTGCTTATTTATTGAGCTGTGAGCTTTTCTTCATCACATGTGAAATTGTTACTCTTAGATTGGTAAGTAAGCACAAAGAAGCCTGTGCTTCCTTTGTTGATTGGTTAATCTGCTTTAGCCTGATCAACTTTCAGTAGCAAATTTCTTCCACCCTCTCTCATCACTTGTCTCATATTCTGAAGACCCTCCCTATGGGCTGCTGTTTCCTCTTTACTTTATCCTTCACGAGGGAGCAAGATGAGGCTTTCCTATCCTCACAAGGAGTGGCAGTCTTGAAATCCCACAGGGACAGTTCTACCCTGTCCTATTGGATGGAAAATAACTCAGTGGCAGGGAGTTCTGTGTTATGATTTTTTTTTTTGTAATTCTTCATGGGTCCTTCCTTCAATAGATCTCTTGCAATTCTAATTCTATCTTTGCATCTACTTCTCAAAGATCCAAACTGACACAGAGGTTGACTTTATCTTAATTTGGTATGCCAAGTACATGGGATTCTGGGAAGCCCATGAAAGCCATGTTCAAGAACACAGATTCAAATCCCAGTGCAGGAACTTGGGCGGATGACTGAAATCCCTGTACAAGTCAGTTTAGGTGTCCTCAACCATTAAGTAGTGATAATCATAATATTTACAAAAGAAGACAGTAAATTACCTTAAGGTACAAATTCGCTTTGCACAGTGTCGGGGCACATACTAAATAAATACTATGATATAACTAGATAGCATTGCGTAGACCAAGTATTCTGTATGTGGACACATAGATATGGTGATGGTGTGGTGAACACTACTTGATGGCAGTCAGATGTAGGAATGAGGGAGGAGAAAGCCAAGTACGTGCCTGAGAGCCAGGTTGAGGGTGAATAGATGGGACACCTGCCTGCCATCGGTTGCTATGGAGGAGCCACAGACCTGGGGACAGAGAGTACATTTGGCTTGGGCACGCAGTGGTTGGTTAGCACACAGAAGGGAGCCAGGAGAGAGAGCGTGGAGGTAGAAGGACTGAACAGTTCATGTTGAGGACATAGGTGGATTTCTATGCTAAGGCACAGAAAAGATAATATTTAAAAAAATGGTTCTCCAGAATCTTTGTGTAGGATTAAAAGGAGAACTTCAAAATAGAAGTATACAGGCAGATGGAAACCTGTTTTGCTTTACTTCTTTTATGGCTGGTTTCATTTGAAAGCGTTTTCCATGCATATAAAAGTGTTCATTTAGAAAGAAGATGATGAGGTCAGATGAAATTCGCAATATTTCTTTAAGCGTCTACGATCGCTTTTGGATGCTTCTCTGCACAAGCCCTCGGCACTCGTATCATCAGTTGGGCATCATGCTCTCTTCTTCTGCCTCGGGCCCTGTGACCCTCCATTCCCACCGGGAGGTGCCACCCCCCAACCCCACCCCATTAATGCGTCTCTTCTCAAGTTCCCATGCAAGGAATAAAAGTATTTGCTACAGTTATGTTCTTTGTCTTCCCTCTGATTTTTATCCAAGCCATTCTCATTTTGCTTGCTTTCCTATAAGGTTGGAGCATGTTGTACCTGCTTCACGGCACTTTCTAAAATGGTAACCATCACAATCACCGTGCTATTCACAAGACTGTATATTGTGGGAAAACTTACCATTTTCCCATTGCTTCTGGAAGATTGCACACTTTTCCCGAGTTTTCCTCATACAAGGGTGACATCAACGAGAGAGCATGAGACAGCTGCTTTTGCCCTCCCCACTGTTCATTCCTGAACGCATGCCTCTGGTCCGCATTTCCTTACGACCTGTCACAGTTCGCAGCAGAGCTCGGAGAGACAGACTAGAGAGAAAGGCCCCCTGGAGATCTACTGCTTAAAGTCAGCCAACAAAAACTCCAGGGACAAACACTCGTGCACCCAAACACCCGTCTTCACAATCCTATGGCTGACGACACAACGCTTTCTGAACTTGTGCTGGAAGATGAGGTGCCTATATCGGACCACATCATGATGGAGGCGCAGGACTAGGCGATGTTTCCTTCTGTCCTACATGAGGTCACCATGAGCCAATTCAAGGGCCCTTCCCAAGAACTACTCTTCAGGAGCTCCTGTCCAGGAGGCGGTGGTGGGGAAATGAGCAACATAGACATGGACCCACGTTTGGAACAAGGCATTTTGCAGAGACAGGCTGCGTCTGGGGCCACAAGCCTGTCTCTGTGACATTGTCCACTGGTGCCACGTAGCCTGGGCTGGTGTGCGCTCTTGTGCGGTGCCCGTGGGTTATCAGGAGAAGGGGCTGGATGAACTGCTCTGTCCCTTGGGCTTCAGGCTTGCCTGTAAAAGATCAGTTCCTAAGGTGGAGAAGCAGGCTTTCATTTCTGACCGCTGGTTGACATAGCCTTTGCTTGATAAAGGTCTGATGCCCACTCTGACTTTGACTGTCAACTGCCTGTGTTTGACTTGAGGCCTGCCTGAAAGGTCCCAGTAGACAGGGAGCTGACCTGAGGTGCCTGGGTCAGGGCTGCCTTTGACAAGTGCCCTGAGAGCCGGGCTCTGTGAATTGCTGTCAGATAGGAGGGATCCTTCACAGACTAGGAGGAGGAACAAGAAGTCTACTGTCCAAGCTGTGCCGTGGAAGTGTGCTGAGTGGGTTTCGTGCTGTCTGGATGAAGGTGGCAATACGCACACGAGGTAAAAGTTAGCTTATTCTGCTTTGGCCTCAGACAAATCTTGAGTTCCATTTCTGAGACAATCATTAATAAACCCTTTGCTCGGGTGTTTTCCAATTCAACATGAACTAACAAACATCAAACAAACAAAAACATATCTGACTTCATCTGACTTCACAAGGCAGAAGAGGAGCAGCAGCAGCAGCAGCAGCAGCCTTTGGCTAATTTCCCTGAAGCCGAGGAGGTCAGACATACCTCCAATCCCATTTCCTTGATCAAGTCTGACGCCAAGCGTCCTTTCAAGGCACTCATTATTTCTCTGCTGGGATTGAAAATTCATTGCTATGGCCACCCAAATTCATAGAGAATACTTTCAATAACAGGGTTATTAGGGATGTTAGCAGGCTACAATTCAAGGACATACTCAGGTTGTGGTCTGTGGGGGGCTCAGTAAACAATAGCCACAGCGATGCCCAGCAGATTTGCAGAGCCCGCAGGCTAACCGTCTGCAGAGGGAACCAATGGACTCTTCAAAGCTACAAATGAGTTTATAAGACCACAAACCACACAGGGACTGTCCCAGGAAGCAAGTGAGCATCATAGAAATAAGAATAGCATGCTTTTTAAAATACATTCAAAGCGAAGAAGTGTTAAAAAAGCAAGAATAGCATAGTTAATTTTACCACTCTGCATAGCATCCTGGTTCCAGGTATGCAGGGTACATTTTAGGAATAATGCAAGCAGAGTTTTCTGACATAGGAGGGGAAGGTGGGCAGGTCACCTAGCCGTCAACAGAATGGAGTCACTGTGGCTAGTTTGCCTCAACTCTCCTATCTGCAGTGCCTCTTCTCCACCTTGGCCTCAGGAGTGCCTCTTTCTGGTCCGCGACCTCTCAGTCATGTGACTCCCTGGCTTCTGCCCTGCTCAGACAAGTGTTACAAAATGCCTTTAGTCCTGCCAATAAATGGCCACAGTTCACCCCACTCTTCAAACCATCTTCCTGTCTGAAGTTTTACTTGCTCTGTGAGATGGGAAGCCTTTCACCTTGTCTTCTGCTCTAGCTATACTGCTTCTCTGCACAGATTCACCCAGCTCCTGGCTTTTCCTTTTCAGTGGTTAGGGGATCTTCTGTTCCTGCTTTTGAGACAGCTTTCCTTTGTATGTTTCCTCAGCATAGGAAATCCAGGGTAGACAAATCTACAGAATCAGAAACTGGATTAATCATTACTTAGAAACCTACTAGGGGAGCGTCAGGGCAAATAGGGAGCCCGCAGCAATGAGTCCGAGAAAGAAGCAAACATTCTAAAATCATTTATGGGGATGATTGAATGACCCTTCTTAATGTGATTGAACATGGAATGAGATATGAACTACCTGCCAATAAAACTTAAAAAATAATACCTTGTTATTTTTCCCCTTTGACCCATATTAAAATTGTTGCCATTTAAAAATATTTTCTGCTTTCCCTTTGATTGGTGTTTTCTATGTTTTGTCTAGTCCTCATTGTGGTTTGTTCTTTGCTCCCTGTTTGAGTTGGTATGATATTCTGTATATGAAATCGAGGCTAGGTTCTGCTATAGAGAGAGTAAATGGGCTAATAATTATCTAGTGGCACGACAGGGAGAATGGGGGCAAGAGGAAAGCTAAAAACAATGAGTATGAGAAGAAAATGTTCTGAAATGGATTGTGCCGATGATTGGACAGCCTTTCTTAATAGGAGGGGTTGATTAAATTGGATGACTAGTGAGGTACAGGGCAATGAAACTATTTAGAAAGGCCTCAGTGGCATGGCAAAATTAACCAATCCCCTGGTTGAGAGTTTCACACACTTATCTGCATGGTTCCACCCAAACCTTTGGTGGGAGCTGCCAACACTGGCTTGATGAGCCACAGTTCACTGGACCTCACAGATGAATAAACAGACTGGTTTCTCTGGCAGCCTCTCAGGCAACTGCTCTTTTCACAGTAAGCTTCTATTCCACCAATGGTATCCCATTGTTTAGTGCAGTCTGTGTTACCTTTATCTCTCCTCTGTCCATATCTCCTGTGATGTCTTACAGCCGATGGTTCAGCTTACTACCCCCTTTTCCTTGAAATTCTTTCTCCTCTTGGCTCCCACAGCAAGTGGGAAAACACTCTGTGTTTTCACCTTCCCTCATTGGTTTTCATTCTCAGTGCCCCATCCCCCCTCCTTTTTGACTTCCTTTCTTCCTCTCAACACATAATTGTTGGTTACTGTGGATATTTTCTCATTCTGACACCAATGTCATTCTGCCCTGTGATTCATACACAGCTGCTGCTGCTCACCATGATCTTTAGCCTGACCTAACCTGGAGCCTCAGGTTAATCCTCCATCCTCCTTGATGACAGCAGCACCCTTTCGAAGTCAGATAGTGCCATCAAACACATCCACAAAATAATTCGGACTTGGCTGAGCCCCGGTGGTCAAGTGGTTGTGTGCAGGATGGTGGCCCACTGGGTTGGTGGTTCAAATCCAGTAGCAACTCTCCAGGAGCAAGACTGGGCCTCCTGCTCCCACCAGAGGGCAGTGATGCCTCCTCCCCCCCCAATTCAGACTTTCTTCTCTCCATCCAAAGTGGATAGCCTCCCCTAGAAAACCCAAATAAATTTGTGGGTCTGGGGAACCTGTATTTCTGGGTCCTTCTGCCTGTATTCTGGGTCCTTCTTGCAGATCACAGCTCAATCCAGAATCACTATGCCACCTGTATTCCTGGTAGTTTTCTTAATATTAACTTGGCTTTGTACTTCTGCTTATTCAGGTCTCAGGTCATACCCCACACCCTCTGACAGGTGATCTGGTCTTGCAACATAAAGCCATCACCTAGACCCAGATCTTAATCAGAGTCAGGGAAGGTCATTTACTACCATTGTCAGGACGCTATAGCATAGGGTAGAATTACCCCTGTGAGAAATACAGTAGCAATCAATTCAGGAAGCCCAGCATTTGACAAATGAGAATTTAAAATAGAATGAGATGGAAGGAATAATCAAAGAAATCTTAAGGAAAGATGAGTTGGAACACAAAGATATGAGTTTCCAGATGAAAAGCACACTGAGTGTCAGCACCAGAAACAGAGAAAATCCACCTTAAGCTCACCAGTGAGGAAAGTCCTAAAAGTCAATGATGAAGAGAAGCCCACAGAACTTCCAGAGAGAAGAATGAATGCCCCTCACAGCAGAATGAGGACTGACGAGGCGGTGCTGGATGCAGGGATATGAAGACGTAGTGCCTGCCACTTTCTGTGGGGAAAGGATTTTCAAATTTTATGCTAACCTAAACTAGCAGTTGGATGTGAATGAAGTATATAGATACTTTTAGACAAGTTACAACTCAGAAAATGTCTCTCTGTCCTCCCATAAGAATAATTGAAAAATGTGTTGCTGCATAAGGAGGGAATAACTAGAAAAGAGGACAGGGAAATGAAGGAATGAGAGTTCTACCCAATGAAACTTCAGAACAAGCCCTGAGATCTGAAGAGGAACCAGTGCAGATTTGGAAAGAAGGGAGGACATCTCTGTGGGGAGGGACAGCATCCTGTGAAAAGAGATATATGCTGCATTATCAGTTATGATAAGAAACATTCACTTAATTACAGAAAAAGTATTATAGATCAGAGTGAGAAAATTCAATACTCAACCTCAAGATATTTATTTGGGGGGGGTGTTCTTAAAAATCTTTTAACAATGCATCATTCAGTTGTATTAAGCACACTTGTAAATAAGTTGCAATCAACCTTTCCAAAACATTTTCTTTCTACTTGAGCCCTTGATATCAGCTTCTCTTTTTTCTCCTCCCTCCACCCTCTCATCCTCATAAATCCTTGATAAATTATATATTATTGTTATTTCATGTCTTACACTGTCCTTTGTCTCCCTTCACCCATATTTCTGTTATTTGTCCCTCTGGGGGGTGGGCTATATATCCAACCTTGTGATGGGAATGCATTATTTTTATTATTTTTACTAACAAAAAAAAATCTACTCATGTAAAAGACAACCCATGGTTTGTGAGTTACATCTATACTCCAGAGATATGAAAAGTTAAAAATATACTTCTTAAAGTCACTGAAAATAGCATCCCATGTGGCTGTGAATTATTTTACACTGATTATCGATTTATCATACTTGTATTGGCAGAATTAAGAGAGAGAGGGATGGGTTTAAGTGTGTAGGAAATATGAATGCTAAATACTCACATACCCCAACAAAAAGACAGCAATAGCTAGAACTAATCAATCAAGAATTAACGGCATTATTCAGAACACATGTGTAGCAATGTGAAGGAACAGTTACAATCATTGAAAGAGATGGTCTCTGGGTACTGGCCTGGGGTTGGGTTGGTTTGGATTGATGTGCTTCTGAGAATTACATAGTGAAAGACATGAATTCTCTAAGGCACATGCACCATGATTATTTTAATATATGCATGTTGCTTTGAAGTAAGCTCAAACTCAAACCCAAACCCAAACCAAGCCAAAATAAATCCTACTGTCATGAGTAGGGTTGAGTCAATTCGGATTCAAAGCAATACTACAGGACAAAGTAGAACTGTCTTTAGGTTTCTAAGGCTACTAATCTTCTCAGAAGCAAGATGCCACATCTTTCTCCTGATGGGTGGCTGGTGGCATTTGAACAGTTAACCTTTTATTTAGCAGCCAACCACTTAAAACACGGTGCCTGCAGAGTTCCTGAAGTAAATCGTGATAAATACATACACATTTTGGGGACGTAAAATGGGACAAAAATTAGACATTTAAAGTTTCCAAACATGCTCTCTCATGGAAATATGATGACACTGGTTAAGTTTTAATCGTATTCCAATTAATTGGCTTCCAGGAACATCACACACACACACACACACACACACACACACACACTACCCCTCTCTGCCCTGTCTTCCACCAGCAAACACCCTTCGGGCTAAGGAAGGTTTCCATATTAGTAGAAAACTTTGGAATTACACGTTGTCCCCCGGGTTTCAGCCCACTTGATCTTTCCTGCAGCCCAGTCCTTCAGGTGCGGTTATGACCAATTTGCATGTAGGAAGGCTGACGCGGCAGGGGCCAGCCTTGGTCTGCTGTACCAGGTGGCAACCTGAAGAATCACGCAGTGACTTTCTTCTTTCTCCTGGAGTGCCAGGGTCATCATTCTGTGCCCTTGATGTTGCAGAGGAAAGAGGAGGAGGAGAGGAAGCGAGGAGAAGAGCAGATCCGTCTGCAGGAGGAGCGTAGAGCGAAGGAGCTCTACTGGACCCTGAAGCAAGCCCAGACCCAGAGCCCCGCCAGCGAGAAGGAGGAACACGAGTGGGAGGAGCAGTGTGAGTAGAACCGGCCTTCTCCACTCACCCCACCCCTGCGAGTTTGTTAGCTCCGTTAGTTAGCTGTTCCTTGCTGAGGGCCCGCCAAGGATCCTCGAGTAAGGACTCCACCCTCAAGGAGTTTAAGTGCCAACTGGAGAGATTTCTTAATATTAAAAACCAGAAGCAGGCTGAGCTCCTGTGGCGTAGTGGTTGTGCGTGGGACTGTGGCCCACTGGGATGGAGGTTCAATTCCAGCTCCACAGGAGCAAAGGCTGGGCCTCCTCCCACCACCAGAGGGCAGTGATGGCCCCCCCCCAAAAAAAAAAACCAAAAAACCAGAAGTCAACATTTTTTGAGTCATCAATTGTTTCCTGCTTCGATGATCAGCCCTGGCAACCCCAAAATGAGGGATCATAGCTCTCATGGTGGAGGAAATAGCTGAGAGGAGGAGATGGATGCACAGACGCTGTTGTTGCAGCACACAACTGAGGAGGGTTCTGAAATGAGACTTGGTGGAGAAATAGGAGGGCTGCAATCAAGAGGCTGAGAAAGGTGCTCTAGTAGGGGATCAAACACATGCCAAAGTTG